>APFE030145185.1:0-16101 GCA_000404065.3 Pinus taeda | reverse complement strand
TTGAGAATGAAGTTTCAGTCAATTTCCATCTTCCTTTACTGGTCTATAATAAATATACATATGTATTTTATATGCTTACATTCATAACTTATTAGTCTTAAGACTAAATAATTAGTTAATCAACACATAATATAGATAATTTATTCTTATCTATATGTTTATATATAGATACATAACCTTTCCTTGTAGGGAATAACTTTCTTGGAATTTTATATCAAGTATAAAAACAAATCTTGTTTACTTCATCATCTTCATTCTAACAGATATAAAATATTTTGAAACTAAATGACAAATAAAATTATTTTCTTTAATATTAAAATAACTATATAATAAATAGTTGATACTCAGAACATAAAATAAATAAACTCTTATCAATCCAGATAAAATCAATTAACATTCACTTAACAATTGACACTAATTGTATATACAACATCATTAACAATACATAATAAGACAAGCTAAGATAGTGAACACAAAGATGTAAGCTAATGCCAAGGCAAAACCCCATAAGGGGGAAAACCCAACCAACCCCTCTTATTGATAAATATCAAATGTTCAGCAGAGAGTGAAAATCCAATTTAGTACGATAGTCAATGTCAAAGTATTAACTTATACAATAAATTTGACAAACCAATGATATGAAACTCAATGTGATCCAATATAATTCTGCTCAATAGTCTGCAATAGAAAACAATCAACTTATCCTAACCAGTCCAGTCAACGATGGTCAAACGATAGTAAAATGACCTCCAATTAATTTGGTCAATGCAACAAGGAACTCAACCTTAATAACTAGTAAAATTCAACCCAAAGCAAATATGAAAAACCAGTAAAACTTAGTCAATGTTCAATGGTCAACGCTGGTCAACCTACACAAAAAGTATCGATCTATGTGCAAATAAATGTGGTATGCCCAAATAGAATATTCCCAGTCAAAATTGTAGTCAAACAATACCTGAAATTCCTTGGTCAAATATGGTCAAAGTCAACTGAAATGAAAGTCAACGCAAAAGTAAAAAATGCCAAAAAAAGTCTCTCCCACATGTGGAGAAGGAGCTACTTCAAAAGTAGGAACCAATTTGATGATGAGAGAGGAATGTGTGATGTTTTTGATGGCAAAATGAGGTGACCTTAGGTTGTATTTATATGAGTTAACACGGGGGGGTCAAATGATATGTCTCTTGACTAAGTGAGCCTACATTAAGTGGAGTTGACTTGTGGAAATGACGCCAACTTGAAGAAAGGTCATTTGTATGTGCTAAAAAATTCTGATTTTGGAGGTAGAGGATGCCATCAAGGGTAGTCTAATGGAGTGATGAGCCATCAAAGGAGGGGCTTCTAGGAGGGGAATTAGCTGCTAGTTTCACTCTTTAACAAAGGGGACCCTACGTACTCCAACACACTCTCAGGGAAGACTACAATACACTATTGTAGTTATGCAACAAAAAAAATCATTCTTTCGTCATCCAAATGACAAATACATACAACATATCCTATACAACTCAGTCCCCTACTACTTGAGAATTTTAATTACAAGAAACCAATTGACATAGCCCCCCCTTACTAGGTGAGAGTTTGCATATTTAAAATTTACATCTTGAAAGGTTAAAAAAAGAAGGCGTTAACACCTATGTGAACCATCCCCTGCATATGACGGGTCCTCAACCATAGAATTGTTTAATTTAAGACAATATTGGTTGCACTAATTGGCTGGATGACAAGGAAATATAAATTGGTTTGATTACTATATTGTTGAGGTGATAGGGAGCATTCAAATTAGAGTGGTTAACTAAGAGAATCAACCGTTTCCCATTTGCATGGATTGGGTTGATTGGAACTTTGACGAGAGCTCTAAATTTGAATATAGGGTTGTTAGATTAGTTTGAACAACAAGAAATCATAAAAAAACCATTCCTCGCAAAACCAAAGTGCTTGAATTTTCTCATACTTTGTGGAACCATCATGAACATTAAGGTGCTATCAGATTTCCTATAGGTGTATGCTATCCGATTTCTTGTAGTTGTTATTGGATTTCTTGTGTTTTCCATAAGATTATTTCCACTGTGATGAACATTGATTAGCTCCCAAAAGTAACTAGGAATAAAAAATCCACTCCAGGTAGTCCTCAAAACATGAGAAATTATTAGGTTTAATAATCACTTGACTTATGAAGCTCTTATGATGTGGAAGTGGGCATCATGTGGAAAGTGAATGATTAATGTGTGTAAATGAATAGTAAATAGAGTGGTGGTAGGATTAAATTCTCATAAAAAGCTTATTAAAGTTGGAGCTTAATAATCTCTATAGATCCCTTGGGGTGAAAAATAAACCCCCCCACCCACCAAGGATTTGTTTCAAAAATTACAATGCAAACATAGTATTGATTCAAGAGACCTTGTGAAGGGTCAAGGATAATGAACACATTCTCACAATGTTAAAATATTTATTCCTTTTACTCTCTAAATGGAGAAGGTAATTTTGGGGGTTTAGTTATAAGGTGAAATAATGCCATGTAACTCATTCAACATTCCTATTAAAATTCAAGTACAAAGATAGAACTAGCATAATGAGAATTGTGAATATCCCTTTCAGAAAACAATTTATATTGACCCTTATGATAGATAGAAAGAGCTATGGGATAGATTTAAGGATTAGGGTTGGGTTATAAATGACAATGTGATCTTATGGGGAGATCTCAATTTGAGTTTGAAAATAGGGGAAATATGGGGAGAACATTTTAAGAGTGATCCATTAGTTGGTTGTTTCCTTTAACTTTTTGAGGAGGTAGGTATATGTGATATGGAACCTATTTAGTTGGTACCTACATGAAGAAACTTGAGAAGTGGAAAATAGGGGGTGTATAAATCATTAGATAGAATTTTGGTTGCATAAATGATATTTGAAGAGGAGGGCATAATGAAATCCTATGTTTGAGAAGGCTATGTCATCTTTAAATCTTATTGTAAATATAAAAGGAAGAGCCCTAGGTGCTAGGGCCTTTAAAATTTCATTACAAATGAATGAAGGAAGAATACTTGACAAGCCTTGTCATATATACTTGGAAATAATATGATAAAAAATAGGAACAACTATGTTCCAAATGGTAGGAAATCTTAAGCAAATTTAAAAAATAATAGGGGAATAGAGTAAGGATTTTTTTTATTTTATTGTTCAAATGACCCAAAAGAATATAATACATATAGAATATAAGTCTAATATACTTTGAAAACAATAAACAATGAATCTTTATAGAATGTGATATAAGTAGCCTCAAAGAGTTCAGAAGGAAAAAGGAGTCCCATTAGATCAAGAAGAAGTAGAATGAGGTTAAAAAGAAAAACAATATGGTTAGTTGAAGGTGACTAGAGTGCACTTTTTTTTTCAAAGCTATGTAAAACATATAAGAAACATAAATTATATTTGGGAAACACAAAATATGTAGGGTGTTAGAGTTAGAAAGTTTTAGGATATAACATATGCATTTTTGAACCTTTTTGAGAACCTTCTGCAAAAACATGAAAGGGAAAACTTTGTTGGAATGTTGAAGATTTTGTGTTTCTTCCCAAGGGTTATGGAGGATCAAGTGAATGAGGAATTGGAATTTGTGGTTATTAAGGAAGAAATAAAAATTGTCCTATGATCATTCAATAAGGAAAAGAGTCCTATATTGAATAGTGGATTGCAAAATTTAATTTGGGTTTTAATAAAATGATAGAAGAATACCTTATAAGGGTGACTAAGGAATCTAGGATTGCAAGGAAATTATCTGGGGCGTTGAATTATACCTTCATAATTCTCATTCCAAATATAAATGACCTGTATCCATTTGATGATTATAGACCTATTTCTTTATGTAATTCAATATATAATATAATGACAAACATATTGGCTAACAAATTAAAAATATGCTTTCTAATTTATATCAAAAGAACAATTAGTTTTTTTTTCCAATAGACATATTCATGATGTAGTAGAGATATCTCAATAAGGTCCTCATATAATAGCAACAATTTCAAGCCGTGGTAATGAAAATTGACTTTACAATAGCTTATGACAAGGTGAACTAGTAATATCTCAGACTATTATTGATTCAAATGGGGATGAGAGTTAAAACAAAAAAAAAAAAAGGATAATGGGGTGTGTATCCTCAACATAATTTATAGTGTTAGTAAATGCCTCAGATTCCAATTTTTCTTTCCATTAAGAGGGCTTAAGAAAGGTTTCCATTTATCACCTTTCCTATTTTACTAGTCACAAAAGGGATAAGTAGGATGGCTATAACAACTAAAAATGAAGGAGCGTTAAGAGGTATATATACATGAGACTTGTATTTCAAAGCTAGATGCATGTAAGTTAATTTTAATAAATATTATTTATTGTACAATGGGTTGAATGAATAATTTGAAAGGTAATGTACCCAAACTTTACCATTCAAAATTCTAAGCTTTGAAGGAGGATTAAAATATTTTCTTTTCAATCTCAAAAGAAATGACTATAAGGTTAAAGATCTAGATTGTATGTATGCAAGAATAGAAGGAAGGAAATCCAATTGGTCCCATAGATGGTGATCTATGGGAGGAAAATTAAATTTTAATGAAATCAATGTTGGAGGGGATCCCAATGTACTAGCACTTACTAGCTTAACTTTTGAAGTGAACTTTGGAAAAATTAGGAAGAAATGACTCAATGTTTTGTGGGCAAGAAAAAAGAGAAAAAAAGTATTCGTTTGGGTGAAAAGGAAATAATCGACTAAGCCCAAGGAACTAGGTGGGTTAGGCTTAACAAATATCTATTTATTTAATCAAGCTCTATCTGAAAATAGTTTATGTAGAATTTTGAATATATCAGAGTTAAGAGTGAATGTAATGATTGAGTAATACATTAAACTTGGATCAATTGAAGATTGGATTAGAAGAGAACCAAAAAGGTTTATAAAGAATCAATTATGAGGAAATCAATAGTTAAGGCCTTTCCTTTAACAAGCAGATGGTCAGATTGGGAAATTAGTAGAGGAGATAAGATCATAATATGAGAATATCCTTAGATAAGGAGTTCTTGTATTTACATGTTATTAAAATAGTTGAAATGTGTTTGGAAAGTATCCCCCACTATGGGTGCAATATCCTGCTGTCTGTCGTCATCATGTCAATGAAAAAGGGTGTGAAAAACCTATGGCCCAACATTCTCTCTCTCCTACACCCTGGAAAACCTTGTTAAAGTCTCACGTGATGGTAGCTATAACATGCTCTAGGTTGTCCTATGTACTCCCTCACTCTGCTCGCTAGGTTATGATTTCTTCTAATTATTATCTGAGCAACTTACCTTAGTCATGACAGGAGGTGGTATCAGGAGATCCAGGTGGATATTGGTGGTCACTTGCCTATTCCACTTGGACCCCCACCATTGTTTCTTTTTAGTTTCCTTAATTGTAGCACAAATTACTATTTTTGGCAGTTTTTCGGGTCCTAAAATTTCAAAGCCGTTTTGAGGGACTAAAAGACATTTTTAGGGAAAACGGAGAGACCAGAAAATTCCAAAATGGGCTCACCCATTTGTTTTTAGCCTCCTCTTCAAGATATTCAAAGTAACGTATTATGATAGCCAAACGAAGATCGTATGCCAAATTTACGACCTCGGGAAGTTTATGTACCAATTTACCTAAACGAGGCCCACAATTTTGGTGCTTCATCTCCTACAGTTAGGTTTTTGGATGTTTAGGGATTTCCATTGTTGCTCAATAATAATAGGCCTTTGAGCCTCATTGTCACATAGTTTAGAGGCATGTAGCCACCACATCTATTCTCATAGATAAGCTACCATCTCTTTTTCTATTTTTCTTTGCATGTCCCCAACAAGGTCTGGATATAAGGAGTTAAGGCTTGAACGGGTCGAACCTTTGCAAGACCAGCCTCACAAATCTCAAAGAAATCCCATGGCAGAAGAGAAGAAAGACAAGGGGGCAGGAGATCCTTTCAAAATCTTGCTCGAAGAAGCCCTCGAGCGACAAAGGAACATGATGATGGACAACTTTTCCTAGATCCTTCAGTGGCTACCCAAAGGCGACACATCTTCTTCCAACAACCACACTGGAAGCGCCACACCCTTTAAGGTAAAAGTTAATTTTGACATCCCCATATTTGAAGGTCAGATAGATGCAGATACCATAGATAAAAGGTTAAATATCCTAGAAGGATATTTTTTTGTTCATGATTTTTCCAGTTGGGGAAAGATTACTTTTTCACTTCTCAAAATTGCCCCCCACATCAAGTACTGGTGGGAAACCTACTGTGAGAAGAAGGAAAAAAGTACACCCTCAGTATTTTCAACTGCACCCACTTGGAATTCACTCTGGGATGCCATTAGGAAGTAGTAATACCATGTTGGAAGCTATGAGGATAAATACATAAAGTGAACCATGCTGCGGAAAGGAAGGGACCAAGACGTGATGAAGTTTACCAATGTTTTTCATAATCTTCGCACAGAGTGGGTATCAAGGATATTGAGTGACATTTGGTACTCAAGTATAGTGACTGTCTACACAGATACATCCAAGACAAGATGGAGTTCCTGGACATATTCTCACTCGACACGACATACTAATACACAATCAAGATTGAGAAGAAGTTTAAATAGAATAAGTGAGATTTTGGATCTGCGAATCCAAAGCAAGGGAAAGGCATCACCAAACCACCAAGAAAAGAATGAAGGCAAGGTGGGGAAACCGAGGACAAACCACAAAAGCCTTAAGAAAAGAACAACACCCCAAAGATAAATAAGGACACGAGAAAATGGTGTGAGTTCCATAAGAGCTCCACTCACAACACAAGTGAGTGTTAGGACAAGCATTGATTGGTGGCTGAGTTGAAGGCTTCTGAATCAGATGCATGTTTTGACTCTGAGTTAGAACCTGACAAGGGGAATGAAAAAGGGAAGAAGATCATTGATGTAAAGGTTAATGCCACTGTGACCACCACCATGATCTAGAAGAATGAGCCTGAAGATTCAGAGGAGGGGGAACACCTCTTCCACTCACAGATGTGGGTGAAGGGTTCTTCGTTGCAGTTCATTGTCAAAATTAGGATCCAAAAGAACCTCATTTCAGTAGAGGTCATTAAGGGGTTGGGTCTATCGACTACAACACATCCACAACCATACTCCATCAGGTGGCTTCACCAAGGACGAGATCTCCGTATCAGTGAGCAGTGCCACCTTCCCTACAACATCAAACCCTTCACAAATGAGGTACTACGTGATGTTGATCTTCTTGAAGTTTGTGATGTATTATTAGGACAACCATACTTGTGGAAGAGAAATGTTGTATATGAGTCTAGACCTTGTTGTGTGATTATTACTTTGGGAAATAAGTTGTACAAGATACCAGAGGTAGCCTCGCATACCTCCATCTCTTTGATATCTGCAAAGAAATGGATTAAGATAATTTCACATACTAGGAAATTTGTTTTCCTTATTATCACCCTCAAGGCAAGAAGAAGATTTTGGCCACGACTTCCAAATAGGGCTCCTTCGCACATCAACAAAAAATGGATATGGCCATGGAGGACTAGAGGGACATTTTTGCCTCACCTACGAGGGTACCTCCGCACTGCCATGTCAAGCACTCCATCGATCTGACCCCAGGCGTGCCACAACTCAATGGACCGATCTATCGATGGTCTATTTTGGTGAACGATGAGATCAAGAGGAAGATTCAGGAGCTCTTGCAGAAAGGGCACATCAGGCCATTCTCATCACCCTGTGGGAGCTCGATTGTATTGATATAGAAGAAGGATGGGACCTCAAGACTTTGTACTGACTATTGGGTGCTGTACAAGATCAGTGTCTAGAATAGGTACCCAATCCCACAGATTGATGACATTCTGGACCAGCTTAAGGAGGCCAAATACTTCAAAAACATTGACTTGAAGTTCGATTATCACCAAGTGCCTATCAAAACCTCTGATGTGTGTAATACTACCTTATAATCCAAGGAGGGCCTTTTTGAATGGTTGGTCATGACTTTCGGGTTGACGAATGCCCCCACAACCTTCATGATTTCGATGGACAACATATTGCAACCCTTAAAATTCATGGTGGTGTATTTACATGACATCTTGATCTTCAATCAGAGTTGAAGATCACCTACACCATATTCGACAACTCTTCCAAACCATGCGACAACACAAATTGTGTTCCAATCTAGATAAATGCACTTTTGGCATGACCTAGGTTCAATATCTAGGATACATCATTGATGAGAAGGGTGTGCATGTGGAACCAACCAAGATACATGTCATTCAGGATTGGCCAGCCCCAACCACTCTAACAGAGCTCCGTATCTTTATGGGCCTTGCCAATTTCTACCACAAGTTTGTGTTGGGGTTCTCTCATATCACTTGGACTTTAAGTCAAGTCACCAAGGGTGGAGTGAAAACAAAGTTCTTTTGGTCCAAAACCCAACTGAAGGCATTTTCCAAGTTGAATCAGTGCTCACATTACCAGACCTGCGATAACCATTTGAGATTGAGACAGATTCCTCTGATTATTCTATTGGTGCAGTTCTTACTCATCAAGGGCATCTAGTGGATTACCATAATGAGAAAATTTTGACACAGTCTAAAAGTATCCCACCTATGACAAAGAAATGTATTCCATTGTGTAGGCCTACCATCAATGGAAGAATTAAATTCCAGGGAAGGAAACGATTATCCACATAGACCACAGACCCTTGTAATTTATACAGACACAAGGGAAGTTGTAGAATGATCACCATTAGAAATGGTCCACATACCTGCAACAATTCCATTTGAAAATTAAGTACATGAAAGGAAACACCAACAATGTTGTAGATTTCCTCAACCAACCACCAGTCATGGCGCTGCTCACTGTGTTCGACTCATATGGGGACGAGACTTCGAGGTGGTCACATCTTTACGAGAGTTATCCAAAATTCAACAGCACATACTAGACACTCTTAGAAGGTAAGAAAGTTCCAATTTTTCACCTCCAGGATGGATTGTTATGCCACCTGGGACACATCTGTGTTACTTCGAGCGAGTGCGGCAAGATGATTTTGGAGGCACACTAGAGTCGGGAAAATCGACATTTCGGAATAGAGAAAATAATGGCAGTACTGCAGAAGTTTTTTTATTGGCCGGACCTTCATTAGGATGTTGGGAGGTAAACTAAATCCTCCATTTCTTGCGCCATTGTAAAACCAACCATCAAGAAGCAAGGCCTAGATACTCCTCTTCTTACTCCTAGTTGATCTTTGGAATCCATCTCCATGGACTACATGTTAGGCCTTCCTTCTACTAAGCATGACACTGACTTCGTTTTCATGGTCGAAGACAAATTCTCTAAGATGGTCATTCTGAGGACCTGCAAGAAGAGTATAACTATAAAGGCCACTGCTAAGCTCTTCTTTGAGCGAGTGTGGGTACACTTTGGGATCCCACAGTCCATTGTCTCATATCGAGACAACAAATTCCTAAGTTCATTTTGGTCAAATCTTTGGTCGATGTTGGATACCAAAATCACTAAGTCCACGAATTTCCATCTCTAAATTGATGGCCAAACAGAGGTCATCAATAGGATGATCATACACATTCTGTGCATGTACAACTTAAAGCATACACACAAATGGGATGAAAGCCTCCCTATGTCTAGCACATCTACAATAGAGCTCTCCACATCTTAATGGGCCACAACAACTTCCAAGTAGGGCTAGGATTTCAACCATTATGTCCCATTGATGTGGCCATACCATTTACAGCTAATCAGGAAGATTCAGCTCATGTTCAGTTTGAAGTCGACAGGGCTAACAACTTCATTGAGAGCATTCAACACATCTGCTATTGGGTCCATGATTTATTGGACAAAGCTAATATTAAGTATAAGCAATGCCATGATCAGCCTTGGGTGTCGTACAAGTTCTAGGTGGGCGACAAAGGTTGGCCACATTTGCAGAAGGAGCACATCGCTGGGCTCCACCGTAAGCATCACTCACTCCGATATGGGCCATACACCATCACCAAGGCTATAGGGGACAACAAGTTCAAGCTCAACATTCCACTATTCCTTGCTTTTCACCCAGCGTTCAATGTAGATTGCTTTCGGTCATACTTTCTGTAATATCCCTCCCTTAATAATAAATAATAACTAATAAAAATAATACAAAAATAATAATTAATAATAAAAATAATGAATAATAATAAATAATAAACAATAAAGAATAATAAATAATAACACTTGATAATAAATAATAATGAATATAAATGACATTGATATTAAAAATTAATAAAAATAAATGATAAATGATATTAATAACCATATTTAAGAAATAAAATCAAAGGAAAGTAGAGAAAAAGTAGCATGCAGACACATGGAGGGTGTGCATGTGGGACACATGGAGGGTGTGCATGTGGTTCCCCCTCCAAGGGACACATAGAGGGTGTGCATGTGGTTCCCCCTCCAAGGGACACATGGAGGGTGTGCATGTGGTTCCCCTTCCAAGGCTTTGTTCTATTTAATGAATGGTGAGGAGGATGAGGGGGGGTTCCACCATTCGGAGGTTCTATCTTGCATTCTCTTGGGAGAATGGTATACCAAGACTTAGAAATACTGGCAGTAGTCGTTGATTGAGGGCTCAGGGGTGGCCAGTTGTAGCAAAATCCTGCGCAATTGAGCCTACGGTTGGGAGGAGAGTCATCCCCAAAACCCTGTTGCGGTAAGCCTATTTCATCCACAAGTAAGCGCAGGTAAGCGTTTAAACTTAATGTTAATAAGTTAATTAGATATTCGTATTATGGGCTGTTACATATGGTATCAGAGCGGGACACCTAGGGCCTATGGGCATTTTTATGTTGAAATTTTTTATTATTTCTTGATATTTACTACTTTCATGAGAGATGTATTAATTTGTTTATGTATTAAATTTTTCTATTATTAAACGCACTTAACTGGACATTGCCTTGCTGGTGAAAGGGGGATGTTGTATCATTTATGGTCCCTTAACTGGAGGCGCAAGGCACCGACAGTCTTGATTATACGAATTTTTTATCATCATAATTAACTCATATATGATGTTTTTAATCAGTGCTCTCTTTTTCAATTTCCAAACCTGGAGATGCATTTTTAATCGTTTCAGGACTTCCGCTGATTTGGAGCCACAAGACGAGTCATCAGTGTCCATCTCTGTAAATTTCAGCTATTAAAAGCAAGGTATGCCATCCAGGCAATGAAATAGTAACACTAAATGGTTTGAATCAATCGCATCAAGAATTTATGGAGTTTAGCATCCGAATTTAGTGATTTTGCTCAGGGTTTTTATTCCTTTGATTTCGGCTGATCTCTATGACCTTCTTTCATGACATTTGCTGTGAATTCGGTCAAACTGTAATTGGCTGTCCATGGTTCGAACCTCTTTATAGATGCTGTTCTTTTTTGTTGGTTTTTCAGTTACCAGTTCTGTGGTTTTGATGTGTTATATTTACCCTAAGTTTTCAATCGACGTGTTTGACAAAATGATGAAGCATCTCCTCCCTTCATCACCTTTTCTTTTGGTAACAATAGTGAGAAAAATGACCTGTCACAATTGTTTGAACCAAGTTCTATGGACTAGCAGTAAAACCATTGTTCTGCTCAGAACGAACATCGCTTGCTATTGTTGCGTTATGCTTTGTGGTCCATCTTTGGCTTCTTGATGTTATCTATATGATGTTGAGGGCTATATTATTAGGGTCATATTCCTATCTTGGGCTTTTTTCTAGATTAATACACCCCCTTACTACCCCTTCTCTCTGTTTTTCATAATTCCTTTTTATTGATTGGAAGTGCTTTAAGAATAACTAACTGAACATGCTTGTTCGCAAGTTTTCCATTGGGTATGAGGTCATGCAATACCATTTTATTTTTCAGAATTCCAGCTTTACAGGAAGCAATGTAACGTCTCATTGAAATAGACAGGGAAGCCACACGAACTCCCATTTAAATAAACAATTTTCTACATAATTAACATAAATATTGTTTAAATTAACAATACAGGGTTAAAAATTTGCCTCAAATTTGCCTCAAATTTCATAAAATTTGAGTCAGGAATCCACATCTTTTTAATTCTCTTGTTTACTTTTGGAATGATTCCATGACTATCCAGCGTGCTTGTTACTTAACCAGTTTATCATTTGCTCCATCTCGCAAAGTTTTGTTCATTGATTTTCATCATAGCTTCATTTGACCATTTTGTGAGTTTGCTCTGCTTGGCGACACCTTTGGTCTTCAAACATATTTAGACATGTTCAGTAATATCCACTTTTGTATTAACAGCTTGGCGATTTTGAGGTTGCTTATTCACTGTTTAGTGAAATTCTTCTGTGAAAAATTTTCAAGATTGTGTGACAGCCTCAGCATTTTTGCTTGTATGCCAGCCTTGAGAGTATAACTGTATGAATGAGACATCTCATAAATCACTGCATTACATACGAGCAGTGATAGGTAGTTTAAATTATGGTTCCTTGAGTAATAGCGCATGTATCATCAGCCATGATCAGAGATGTATGGAACTTATATAACTGTTTAAGCAAATGTATGTGTGAAACCTTCCCATTTGCATATCATCCATCAATTATGTTTTGTACTATGGAGCTGAACTCATAATTATAAGCCTAGAAATGTCATTTCATACTTGGAAGCTACAGTATATTAATACAAGATATATGCTCTATGTAATGGGTATCTAACCTAAAGAATCTTAGTGTTGTCATAGAGTGTGCATGAACTGTTTGATGAAATGGATCAATGAAACTCATTATGACTGTTTAATATTTCATGTTTTGCTAGTATGCTGGTTTCCTAACTGAATTTGAGAGCTGTTAGGATTGGCTATCTCATCATTCCTCATCTCACTTAAATTTGAAAGTGGTCCCTCAAATTTCAATTGTCTTATTTTCCATCTTAAAACAAAACATTGCATTTCATTCCCATCTAAAAAAAAATTCCAGGATACATATCGCATGTTTGATGAGATGCCTGAATGATTCCTTTTTATCTATGCCTAAAACTTTATCATTTTTTAGTTTATATGTTGAAGCATGAACACTAGCCTATCATTTGGATATTTGTGATTGGTTTTAGAACTCAAACCTCAAGCTGGAAACTTCATTAGCAACACTCTTGTTATTGGAAATTAACGAATTCTCTCTTATGTACCCAGTTTCCAATTCTGTCTTAATGACTTGTACTTAAAAAGAAATTTGCAGCGCACAGGCTAATCTAACGGAACACAGAAAGGCATCACAATATCAACCATTCATTTCCTGTGTATTTTCCTTCAGCTTGAACATTACCTGCTCAAAAGCGCGTGCTCCTTAATGCCTCAAATCTCTGTTAAAAAGGTAGATCGATAAGAGAGTTGTTTACTAATATGAGATACGCCACATATGTTCATGGATGACTGACATAAATGATTGGGCAAAGTGTTTATTTGTTATACAATATTTATTGAGAAGAGATTCCAGCCTATCAAGATCATAAACTTACACACACACTCAACAAAAGATTTGCTAACATACATTGTTCTGAAAACTCGTAGCCTTTAGTGTAGAATCTTTTTAGGGAAACCCCATTTTAGATGACCCTTCGTCATCTGAGAAGAGCAACGGAGTTGGAGCCTAGGTGACTGGGTGACTTTGGGTGACTTTGGTTCCCCTTCCAAGTTGCAGTATACACATTTCCAAGTATGTATTTTGCTGTGTGTCACAGCATATCTTGATGTATGGGCATCTATGGCACTTGTCAGAGATATACACATTATCACCCCAGCCTTGCGGACTGATATTTAATTGGTGAAATAGTTACCATATGGTGATCGTACTTGTTTTATGTTGTTCTGTAAGTTTGGTGGTTAGGCTGTTGATTACGAGTTTCCTCTATTTACATTGAATATTTAAATGTTAATAGGTGTCACTATCATCTTTAAATTTTCAACCACTAAAGAATTTCCTAATTTTAGGGTTCTGTCGATTTGGAACTAATGATTTAGGAACATACTTTATTATAATCAGAAGGGTTGTTGAAGCTATAAGGAATCAGATTGATAATTCATATTGGCTTGTGGGAATTGGTGGATAGTTCATGGTTGGGAGGTGATAGTGCATTCATTCAATGATTTTTCCCAAACTTTGGTTAGAACTTTTGTTTATTTTATTTTGAGGAATCGCGCGTAGCTTTCCATGGATTCAATTAATCAATGGGTGAATCTTTTTGCAGATAGATGAATCTTTTTACAGTTAGTTATACCTCCACATCTATATTTTATTCCACTATTGTGCTCAGCATTTGATAATCCATTTACATCAGTGGGGCACACTCATTTCATTGTCTGTTAATTCTGCGGGTTAGTACCGCTTTGCTTTTTCAGATTTTGGACACCGGAGGTGCAGCTGATCAAGCTATATACGAAGCTATATAACAAATCTGTAAATTTGTAAGTGTATATCGCAAGATTGCAGGTGTCTGAATGTTTCAAATCACAATATGAGGTTGATCAGTATGGACATATTTCTTGACAAGTTTACAATTTTCTATCTTAGGCAGGCAATTTTACGCCTAATTGTATTGAAATTTAAAGGATTTGCAATGGTGTTGCCTTCGCAGGTGCGCTTGCAGGCAGACCATATAATTAATAAAATGATTATTCTTTTTGTGTTGGGGAGGAATAACCTTCCCCGTCATCCGATCCGGTTTTGGGTCGGGTGGCAGTGTCTCTTCTTTATGGTGTGGAATATTTTTTATGCTTGATTCATAAATTTTATGTAATATTAATATTACTTCACCATTTATCATATTAATTTACTGTCATAGATTAACACATGACATGAAAATAGTAATTGAATATGATTAAAAGGAAAATAGTACTAGTTTTTCTTCATAAAAAGGTTTACGTAGGTTTATCGAGAAAGCTCCACTATGCAATTATGTTGTCCAGTCATGAGAACTATTCATGATCAGTTTCTTCATGGGCCTTAACTGGTTAAAAGGCATCCGCTTTCTAGATACTATACTTTCCATAGGATTGATTATAATCTTGTAATAGGAAACAGATTCTTTAGTCACAAGACTCGAAGCACTTCTTCGACTTTTGGTGGATATTGAACCACATCTCCGTGATTGATAGAATCTAGATCATTAGTACACCTTATCTTGCATTTTTCACCTGCATCTATGATTCAGTCTGATCTAAAAACACAGAAATAACATTCTGTGAATGTTGATCATCTTATTCACTAATTATTTGTTCGATTATTGCCCTTTAGCAATAACAGTTGCTTGCCATTTCTCTGGTCCATTATTGCAATAACATTACTCTCTCAATATGATCTCCTAGTAAATTTAATTTTGCGTTGCACTTACCATTCAAATTACATGTATCTACTCACTTACTACTCATATCATTTGTATATTGAACATCATCAAGCTACATGATGGTGTATTTAGTCTCAGTGGCAAACCATACAAATTTGGATAAAAGTTCAGATGTTGAGTATAATGTTACATGACGTTCGTCATGGTTAAAGATTGTCTAAAGAGAAATGGGAAGAAGAAACTTGCAATTTTCGGTAACTAATGATAGTTCACGTGATTATGGCCAGCTTGGATCAAATATTTAAGGTCATAAAGAAGAAATAGCACAACAAAGATAATAAATTAGTAAGAAGAAACAACCTATTTTGGAGCATAAAAGACGAGTATTGTGGTATTTTGGAACATAATGGAAGAATTTGATAACTTGGTAAGGTCTATCTAAGGACAGTGCACCTAAAGAAGCAATATTGGCAATCAACCAATGAAGTTGAATACTTATGGTAATAATTTTACGGAACTTGGACGGTATGTGTACATGACAACATCTATAACAATTTTCCCTCTAATGGGAGAGCCTCATTGTAAAGTTTTCCATAGGTGACTCACTATATGAATGAATTATGGACAACAAGACGTATGGTCAGGTAATTTTATTATGTGGATAAGCGGATTACATATATCTTATTGAAGTTATTTTTCAGATATTACCCAAGTTGGGAAGAGTAATGTATGAACTTACATGAT
>APFE030145178.1:0-50271 GCA_000404065.3 Pinus taeda | reverse complement strand
TTTCTGGTGAAACTTCATAGTGTTGGGTGATCTAAGCTTTACTTGAGGTGAAGAAGGGCTTTCTTGCTGGAGGATGATGCTGGGTCAGAACAATTGGTTGTATTCCTCCTGCTTTTCTTGATATTAATAAATCTATTCAAGTTTTCCTCCATATTCTTGTATGTTTGATTATATATGCATTTGTATGGTTAATACATATCTGGTCCTTTGTTATTTATGAATATAGATCTCTGTTCTTCGATAGTAGTATGCTGCTTTGATTCCACAGGTGCTCTTTGAAGCTGGGCAGACGAAGAAGAAGTGGCAAAGATCTATCAGGAAGGAGGGGAATCAAGTAAGGAACCAAGCGCAAGACTAAGGTTGGTGTCCTTTGTTCCACTCTTATCTATTTTCATAAAGGAAAACGAAAGTAGTCTTTTCTTGTTTGTTTCTAAGATAGCTACCAGTCTTAGTGGGAATAGCAGCTCCAAGTGGACACTATTCTCAGTAACAGGAGGAGAATCCATGGAAACATGCTCTGGTGGAGGATGGATTGGATAAACAACTTCCCCCTCGAATGACCTCATAAGATCATCCATGTAGTTGGGATGTGTCTACATGCTATCATGAACTGATTAATATAAATGCAATCTAATATGGACTAGAAATTAATATAAATAACTATGCATTATTTGACAATAAGAGTCAAAAGTTTCGTATATATATGTACCTTGTCTATGTCACATGAGTCTTTTACACTTCAAGTGTCATAGATGAAATCATGATACTTACATGCATATGTCAAAAGCTGGTCAATAGGCAAGCTCTTGAGAAATGAATCATCATATACAGGAACTGGTGGGTCAGATGCAATGGTGGAGGTATCGTAATATCTCCATGTAATGCAACACACACACAGACACTCACCAATGATGTCTACATGTTATTTGCAATGGTCTCCTTGGTCTTAGCACCGAGATGTGACGAAACCTATAGCTCGGTCAGTAATACTATGCTTTGAGAAGGTAGTGGAAAGAATATCAGAGGTGGTGGTACCTGCACAGGGTCCTTACAAGCCCCCTTGCGATCATATGTATGTCCCAAGCCAGGTCCATAATAATGAGATCCGATATGAGTGTAATCCAACCTCATATGTAACAATAAATTTGCATATATATGCTCAGAAAAATAAACGATGACTTGGTCATGGCGGGGAAAATGGCCCCAAGCTCTAAAGAATTGATCATACACAAAAGGGGTTGCATCAACATTCTTAAAATATTTCAGTGGAATCAGACCTTTATGTCTAGTAGGGTGATCTAGAGGGATGTTGAACAAATCCCCATGAACATCAATGTTCTTGGTGGCCTCTTTCACCACCTCCTAAATATGTGGGCCTCTAACCTCATGCCTCTAATTCCTATGTATGGACTGTAGGAGGCGTCTTTGTGGGCCCGAACTCCAGTATGTCTCTATCAACCTATTAATGCTTTCGAACATCAATGACAACCTACGACTAGTAGGTGAACTGATAGGGATGTTACACAAATCTCATGTGATCCAAATATGTTGGGCTATAACATCCTCTAATGTAATATGAGTTGTAGCATCGTCCCAGGAATGGGTCGATGTTTCATTGTGATCCTTAAATTCGCCCTCTTGAGGGTCTAAACATCATAAAAATAATTTAACATATATGTTTAATAAACTAGAAGCATAATAACATATACATTAAATTCAAACACATTATTTGAAGACAATTAAAAAAGTAAAGACAATTTCAAGACATAAACAAATAAAGTTTAAAGAATATTTAAAAATGTAGGAGGTGTACCTGAAATAGGTGAAGAAGGTTCACTAGAGGTAGTATGATCATCAACAAATATAGAAACACTGCCTCTGAAACTCTGACTGGTGTCGAAGTTAGGACCTATGAGTGGAACACACACGCTCGGTGGGCTACGTGATCTATCATGAGCTCGACCATGTATAACAAATCCCCTCACACTCCAACAGCTTGCAATTGAGCCGTGTATATGAGATGCCTCTACATAATACATATAATACATATAAACTAATCCAAGAAAAGATGTTGATTAAACTATTACATATAATACAAAACTATTACATATAATATGTATAAAGTAATCTAAGAAAAAAATTGACTAAACTATTACATATAATACATATAAACTAATCCAAGAAAAAATGTTGACTTGGAAAGAATGTTAACAAAAAAATATTTCTAAACTCAAGAAGAATAATTTAGTGTGAAGTTCTAAACTTTAGAGTCCATTTTTTTATAATTTATCAACCAAAGTAGTGAGTTCCATGTAAACACAATCAAAAGAAGCGATCAAATCTACCTTCACACTTTTTTCTCGTTTCTAAATAATGTATTTTATTCATAGCCTTCTAAATAATGTATTTTATTCATAGCACATAAATATGTAAATATATACCTAAAAATTTGAAATAAACCTATTTGCAAACCTAATGAAATTTCATGTCAACCAAATACTCCAATAGACTTTAAGTTCTTATAATGTTTGATTTTGATGTGCATGAGATACACTTGGTGTAATCACATGAAAACATTGTTTCTTCTACAACACAATACATAATGAAACAATATGGTACATATTAAAAAAGAGTCAAAATTCTTTTATTCACTCCAAATACATTTTTCATAATAAATTTAATGTATCTATCTATAATACATTGTTGAAACATGAATTTATATATATTTATATATAGTTATATGTTAAATGCTATATATATGTGTTATGTTAAGCAGTTAAATAATTTTATGTTATGAACTAAATAGTTATAGAGTTTATGTTAAATATTTTATTTTATATAATAGAAGTATAATATATAGCTATGTGATGTTATAAATAAATAATAGTTAAATATAATAATATTTGTTTATAATTATATATGTTATGTTATAATTATACTCAATTAAGTATTATATATAACTAAGTTAAATGTTTTTTTATATATAGTGACAAGATGTTATATAGATTTACGTGTTATATATATATACCAATTTTTCTTTTGCATTTTTAACTTTAAAGATTAATTATTTATTTTTTAAAACTATAGTACCATATTGAAAAAATAAATAAAATATAGATTAATTTAAATTTAAAATAATATAATAAAATAAAATTTCTTATTTGATAAATATAGGTTTACTATGAGCAACCATATGTTGCTCATATTCATCATGTTAATTTTAAGCTTCTAATTTACTTATTTATTGGTTATAATTGGTTGTTTTTGTTTTGGAGGTTTTTGGGGTATATTTTATGTCAAATTTGTTAGAAATTTAAAATGCATTTTAAATAACAAAAAATTAAAAGATTTTGAAAGTTTATTTCACAACATTTCTAACTTAAAACTTAAAATAATTAGAAAATAACGTTTTTAACATTCAAAATAGAAAATATGCATAATAAAAACATGCTACCATTACAATTTACCATTCAAAATAAAACATGATACCATTACAATTTACCATTCAAAATAAGAAAATATGCATAGTAAAAAAACATGCTCCCATTTCAAGTAGGAAAAAATTTTAAAACCTAAATTATAGTTTTTTTTTTGTGGTTTCTAAGCATTTTCTAGGTTTTTTTTTGTGGTTTTCATGGGTTTTCTATGATATATATATATATATATATATATATATATATATATATAATATATAATATATATATAATATATAATATATATATTATTTTGCAAAAAAAATAAAATGTAAAAGACAAAAAGGATGGAATACCCACCTTCGCTTGAGCCTCTGGGACATTGGCCAGGTTGGTGGAGAGGATGATTAGATCGATCCATGCTCTAGATATCCCACGGTCTATGCATAACCCTCAATCGAGCTGTTAGATATCCCATAGTCTGTGGATAACCCTCGATCGAGCTGTTAGATCGCTCTTTGCATAACCCTCGGTCGAGCTGTTAGATATCCCACGGTCTGTGCAAAATGACACGCACATAACACATGCCTGCGTTTTATCCAGATATCCCACGGTCTATGCATAACCCTTAGTCGAGCTGTTAGATATCCCATAGTCCATGGATAACCCTCGATCGAGCTGTTAGATCGCTCTGTGCATAACCCTCGGCCAAACTGTTAGATATCTCACGGTTTGTGCAAAATGACACGCACATACCACATGCCTGCGTTTGATAGAAAATAATCGCTTGATTGAGTTCTAAATTCCTATAGAGCGTTAGAGATAGATCGAGAATTAATGCTTGATTGAGATTAACTCTTCATCAATATTTTAAAATGGCTCAATTGAGTGTTTAAATTACTCGATGGAACCCTCTTATTTTCACCTAAACATATTCTTTTTTACTAAAAAAAAATGTAACCTAACTCCATGCTGTTACCCTACCATAATACCATATCTTTCAAACCAAAATTGCAAAAAGCTACGTGTGTAGTATTGAAATCAAAATTATAATATCCAAAAAAAAACCATATATATACGAGTAAGATAAAAACGGGTGTATCTCAAACCAATAATATTTGTATATATGTAAAGAGAGTGCTAATGAGTTAATTGAGTATATTACTTAAAATATGAAGTTCAGTTATTAGTCCCTGCTCGGACTATTAGCGTTCGATCCGACGTTGACTCCCTATTAATTTGGGTTGACTAGAGCATTTAATAGATGTTTCCCACTTTTACCCAAAGTTTTATTTTAGAGCCTTGATGTTTCTTGCTTTTTATCCAAAGTTTTATATTGGAGGTCGTATTGTCGGGTTGCTGAATTTCCAAATCCAAAAAAGAAATTTAACCAAAGTTTGGATGGCTTGTTTCGCTTTGTGAGTTTTAGTGTGACATGACGTTCCTTCTTTGGGCTGGGACGTGGAGAGTGAGGCGCTGCATGCAATGCATCTGTTCCGCTCTGTGTCGTCGTGTTTTATTATACGTGTAAGGAGACACGTTCGTTTTCTTCCCTGGCCTTCATAAATACACCATTAATACCCATTACAGTTGCATTCCGTTCATCACGGGAAGAAACACGGAAAAAGTAAAAAGCAATGGGTGTCTTTTCGGCTTCCACAACGCTGCTAACGTTTAAATGGTTCGGTTTATCCGTCGCCCTGCTCCTCCTCCTCCTTCACTGGGGTATTCCCAGTGTTGATGGCCATGAGGACAATATGTATGGAGGGGGTGTGCAACAGCGAATGCGGTCCTGCGAATCAGAGAGATTGTCTGATTTCCGCGACTACTTGCAAAGACGGAGAGAGCAGCCATCTGAGAGATGCTGCAACGAATTGCAAAGAATGTCTCCACAATGCCGATGCCAAGCCATACAACAAGTACTCGATCAATCTCAATCGTCTGATTCAACCACGGAGGATCTCTTCATGGACTCTGATTCTCAGGAAGATGCACCACTTGATCAACGCCGTCGCGGCCGCGAAGGCCGTGGAAGAGAAGGGCAGGAGGAGGCAGTGCATAGAGGAGAACACCTTCCAAATACCTGCAACGTACACCAGGCCCCGTGCCTCTGTGATATTCAACGCCGTTCTCATAAGTTATTCGATCAACGCTACTAAATATTGACGAGTATAATTAAGTCATGTGATTAAGTCCAGCGAGCCGCGGTTCAGCTATCAGTATAACGTAGCCCTGTAAATTTTTTCATTCATTCATGCTAATGTTATTCAATGCCCGTGTGAATGATGAATTTAATTAATTGACACTCCAGGAACAGCCAGCACATGGAGGCATGAGGCCCATCTGGAGAAGGTAGGGATTAACAATTGCAACTCACCTTTGTTTGCCTTTAAATTTCCTTTTTTTTTTTTCTTCGGTACGGGTGATTACAAACTGTAATTCCATTGTGGGTTTGCTCTACACGGTATTATTTCCTCATCATTTCTATATTGGTGGGCTGGTCTACTTTATAGTTTCCATGGAATGGCTACCTTTGAGAGCGCATGGCGTTAGTCCAAATAACTTCGAAGGCTCATGTAATATAATAGCCTCTGACAAAATTTTCTTGTAAAAATTCCGAGTTTGGCAGGAGTTAACCTTTTCGAAATGCCTCGCTTCCTATTTCTGTATTTCTGTTCAGAACTCCACGGGGTTTCTGTGTAGCTCCTCAAATTTTCAGGTGTAGAAGTACCGTTTTTTTTTTCTGCTCTCGTATCTCATTTAATAGCTTTAGTTTCTTAAAAACCCTAGGTAATAGTTTGGTAATTCCTTAAATTGCAGGTAAGATAGCTATTCCGTCGTCACGACCGTGTTGGTTAACAGTTTTTCGACTGCTATTATTCCAGGTGCTTCGATTATTAATTTTTTTTTTTCGCCTATGTTGTCTTTTAGAGTCTTCGCTTGAAACCCTACTTGAATAATAGGTTCGTTCCTAGATAGAATCTAGGGTTTCAGAGCATTGGATATCTGCTATAAATGTTTCAAGGGATCTTTGCTCACAACCTACCGACCCTAAGTCCTGAGGATTCGGTTCAATGGTTTTGTGGGGACCCACAGGTTTTGTGGTCCAATTTGGGCAAATGGTAATGGCGTTACAGTTTCCTTGATTGCCCGCTCGATATGTTTATGTATAACTTACTTGAAATATGGTATGAATCGACAGATATTTCCATTGTTTGCTAGTTTTGATCTTCGGCATTCAATGTCCTTATCACTGTTATGTGACATGGGAAACCTGGCCTTATCACTGTTATGTGACATGGGAAATCTCTCTTATTTACAAAGGTTAGTTCGGCCCTCTTCCAGCCTGAACGTGCTTATATCTCCATTCTGGGTATTTCGTTTTTTTATTTTTATTTTATATTTGATTTTATCTTTTATTTATTCTTTCCTTTTTGTTAATCTATATGTTAAATTTACAGAGTCAAATGTGTATTTAATATAATACTTTGTTTGTAGTGTATTTAATATACAGTTCTTGGTCTGTAGTGTGACATGGTTATGTATAGTAAGATCTGGCCGTTCCTTCTTCTAAAAATATACGAGTTCGATGCTTGCTTTGACTCTTCTTGCAGAGTTAAAAGAGTATTTAATATAATATTGTAAAAAGTATTTAATATAATACTGTGTCTGTAGTCTATTTAATATACAGTTCTTGGTCTGTAGTGTGACATGGTTATGCATAGTAAGATCTGGCCGTTCCTTCTTCTAAAGATATATGCTTTGACTGTTCTTACATAGTTAAAGAGCATTTTCTTTTGAACTATCGGTTAACAGTTTTTTGTTTTGTTTTGTTTTTAAATTATTCTATGTAAATTATTCTGTTTTTAATTCTGAAGGTTCAGGATGGCTTGTCCCAGGGCATGATTTGAAAAGGGACACTAGCGATTAGGCCCTCTACACACTGAACCCTTGAAGGGTCAGTGTAGCATCTGTAACAAATTTTCAAGAAAAGTATTTTCACCTTTTCTACGACTTCCTCTTCCATTCTCTTCCCAAACTCTCCGTAAACGCCATTGGAAAACGACTAAAGCCCTCTAGGTTTTAGTAGTCAATCTGCAATGTCGACAATGGCAAGGCGATCATCATCTGCTGCAAGGAAATGCTGAATGTGCTATACTGAAAACGTAAGTAAATTGAAACTCATCAGGTCTTGTACTGTGCCCTCAGTTTCAGCAATAGTAGTTTGCAGTCTTGTTTGGCCCTAATTGAGAATGGAAAGAAATAGAGCCATTCCCGGAACCCATACACGGAACCCATACAGTTCACTTACTAGAACCCTCTAGTGGGAGTATGAGGGACAGGGAGAAGGGTCGGATGTCAGTGAGCCCAGTGAACATGTAATGAAGATAGTATGCTGGTATGGACAAGTGGTTAGCAGAGGGGCCCATGCTGTGGTGTGTTTTTTCATGTGTGCATGCCGACAGACCTTTATTAATGTCTTGTGTGAACAGGTGGGCAGACGGGCACACGTAGTGGTTGTGTGTTTTTCATGTTGCTGGATGTCTGGGTGTCTGGCAATGGCGGGTTGAATGAGAATTTTATTTACATTGCTTGAATGAGAATTTTATTTATACCTTTACCTGGCATAAAATCACATACAAAAAACCATTTCCTAATTTATGTCTCTGACAGTTGGAAATAGTTATATTGTAACAATTCCAAAGGCTGCACTTACCGACAACACTACTGAGTTCCAATCACTTGTTAAATTCTAAGTTCCAATCATAATTAAATTTATCACTTATTGCAATCTAAGTTGCAACTGGTTGAGGCGTAGTTGACAGCTATTTCACCTCGAGCTCCAACAATAGCAATCCCGCCCATTTGGCAAATATTATACAGTTGACCGCATGTGCAAAATATATATTATCTGCAAATATATTTGCTTCCGCCATGACTTCCTCTTGAATTTGGCCACTTCAAAAATATGAATGATTTCCTCTTCAATTTGGCCCCTTTTGAACGTCATCATCATAATGTTGCAACTTATCAGACAAGTGGACAAGAACCGCACGAAACGAATTCGTGGTTATCACATTTTCAATCGTGACATATTTCTGAATGTGAACAACTGCTTAACCGACTTATTTTAGTCTCCTTTCCCAACTACTAATTCTGTTTTGGTAAGTTCAGGTTGTTATTGAAGTGTAATTGCTGCGTAAATTGGTGTTAAGTGTAATTAAGATCTTATAATGTATGTTAGGTGCGTTTGTATTGTTGTTGTGGCAGACCCCGGCAGGGACTACTGCCACAGCAGTGGCTCTCTTGTTCAATATAGGTGTCTTATGTTGTATGGTAACTGAGATTAGATTTATTGTGCATCCATTATGCAAAACAATCTTCTCATTAAAAAGATTCATAGAGTGTTCGAGAATTTTTAAAAGCTTATTGTAACATGTTTAAAGATTAATAAAGTGTGTCAATTTTAACAATAAATGTTTTATTACTATGAAAAGTATTATAACCTATTTCAAGGTTAATATGGGTTTTATTAGTATGAAAAGTATTATAACCTATTTCAAATTTGTTAAAGTTGTCATTTTTTTACCATAAATGTTTTCCCGAGATGCTATCTCTATAGGGCATGGTGCTATTCCAATGTTTGGTTTGTTTGGTTTTGTTTTGTTTTGTTTTGTTTTGTTTGTTTTTATTTATTTATTTATTTATTTTATGTTAATGGATACTGCTAATAAGAAACTAGATGATTGTTTCTAAATATTTGGCTCAGTTAATGGTGCATGTGCATTGGAAATTATAGGAATAATAAAAATACTTTTTTTTTTTGTGGTTTTAGGGTTTTTTTACATTACATTTCAAATTTTGGATTAGTGATTCAATATTTTCAAAATGTTTATAAAGCATGTAAGGGGATACTCATTGAATGTTAATTATTGTGTTCTTTTACTTGATAACCCATTGAAAAGTGTTTTTAATGGTAAGAAAAATATTAATGAATGATTTCTTTCTTTGCTTTTTAACATGGTATGAAATCATGTTTTTTTAATATATCAAAAATTGTTCTAAATTTTAAATCAACAATAAAATATTTTTTGAAGCCTTAGTTAAAAGTCATGATTATTGTACCTTTTTACTTGATAACAAGCTGAAGGTTCTTTGTGTTTTTGTTACTTGAATTTCAAATGTAGAGAAATTAGAGAGGACCACTGATCAATGTAGAGTCTTATCCATGTTTTTTATTGTTGCTTTTAACATGGAAAAAATTAATTAAAAACTTTGGATTATCCATGTTTTTTATTGTTGTTTTTAACATGGGAAAAATTAATTAAAAACTTTGGATTATCCATGTTTTTTATTGTTGTTTTTAAAATGGAAAAAATTAATTAAAAACTTTGGATTAGAGTGCACACCTTTTCCACAAGATTTGATTGCTGCATCACTATACTTGTTGAAATTGTTTCCTATGTTTTCTAACCTTGGATTGTAAACTTAGAAATTGGAAAGGGTGATGATCAATGTGGAAAGGCCTCCTTTTATTTAAGATTTTATTCTTACATCCTTTTTGCTTATAAACTCAGAAATTGGAAAGGGCGATGATCAATGTGGAAAGGCCTCCTTCTATTTAAGATTTTATTCTTACATCCTTTTTTCTTTATAGCAAGATGAATTTGTATTATTACATCTTTTTTCTCTACAACCAGATGAAATTATTACAAATAGTGTGTCCTCTTGATGTGCCTATCTTTTTGGACCTTATTATTGTATTGTGAATTTAGAAATGAGAGAGGGAAATGATGGACATGGAAAGTAAAAGGATATATTGGTCAATTTCATGTCAATAAATTAAACACTTATGTTTCATATGTAAGGGAGTAGGATATATTGGTCAATTTCATTTCGATAAGTTAAACATTTTTTATTCAGATAAGATTTAAATCTTTACTAATTTATTAAATTAGTTGAAAACTGAATAATTGCTTATTACAATTTTCACTCCACTTTTAACTTGGATTATCTTAATTTAGCTTATATTTTATTGTTTCAATTTTAAATCTTTAATAATAAAATGTAAATACAAATCCAATTCGAAATACTAATTAGAAATTTTATATATCAATTGTATGTGTGTGCCGATTGCATTTAGCTTTGGTTGTTCAGAGAAATGTTGTTATGCTCCCTCTTGGTGTTAGATTCTCACATGGTAGCATGTTGAGCTAATAATGAGTATTTATTGTAATGACTTTGAGCCTTGTTTCTCGAGTAGTCCCTTGTGGATTCAAACACGTATATTACTCATATGAAATATAAAACTATCTCTCATGGTAATACACGCATACATATAATGTACACATGAGAAAACAACTTGTCATTATTATCATTGTAACATATTTCTATCCACCCCATAGACTATAGTAAGGTTATAAGGAGGTGTTGCTATCATTGACCTAGCCTCTATAGTCTTGTCATGGAAATGGGGTCTTTATTTTTTTCCATTTTTTAGAATCCTTGAAACTCAAAATAAACATTACCATTGTTTCTGTTTCAACAAGAACTCTCGAACAATATAAAAATTTCCTCAATTTGACTCTACGATCAAAAGATATGGCCATTTAAATATTTAGCTAATAACCTCTTGCCATGTCATCAAGCTCTGCCAAATGATCCTCACATGGAACTCCACATTATCACTATGTCATTCCCCAGGTGGGTTCATGTCAACACACTATCTATATGGTGCCACTATGGCACACCTATGTGGCATGTCACCTCACCACATCATGGCACCATAGAACCTTTCCATGGTGTGTTTGGTAACCTCTTACCGCTATAGGAGAATCTCGACCCTTAACCAAATACTACTGCTACTTTCTATGGACTTTAAGGGAATGTTAGAGGTGAAACACCAAACTTCACGTTATATGCTAAAGTTCCCTTTTTGTCTCTCCCTCCATTAGAATTTCATACACTACATGCAACACTTTTCCACTGAGACTGAGATAGACTTCTCATTGTTTTCGATTGCTAGAAATTTTCCCGTCTCAAGATTTAAATATCTCACCCTAATTCTTATGTGTAGTGCTCCATGACATTGAGATGTTGTTAACATTGGACGATAGTTTTGTTGTTGCTTGCTGCAAGGATGTCCATCTCGAGACATAAATCTCGGCCATTACTTGCTCCCACCTCTTTGGATCCACAAATATGATGTTAGCCCAAGGTGACATCACTCTGATGTCACCCTTATAATATATTATCCACATCACCACTTTTGAGAGTGCTATATGTCACTTGCTTTTAGGCCACCTAAACTCACCAAAAGGCCACTGACACATGCCACATGGCAGCCCCCTTAGGTACCACATCACCCCCAAGTCCACATCAACTACCACCATGGCCTAGGTCCTGCTAAGGTTTCTGACCTTTGCATGGGTATGTGTTTTCCTATTATAATAAGAAGTTGGTGTCGTGTCCTACATGTGAAAAGCACCAAATAAGCCCTACTAGAAACCTGACCAAAGCAACTCGACCTAGTTCACTCTCGAGTTATTTAGGTTGTTCACTACCATTACAAGGAGTTTCATCCAAACCTTTTGCCCCTAATTTGGCCTCCAGGCCATCTCTCCCAATCCCAAAATTGGTGGGTCCTACCCCAAGTTTAGCTCTGATTTGCAAAGTTCTTAGACATAGAACTTTTTTTGTGAAAAAATCAAGATACCGCACAGACCTACGTTTTCAAATTTCAATTTTCTACTATAGGAATTGTGTTTTTTTATATGAACTCATGTATCGTAAATCCAAGCTCATCCAAACCCCATCCCACCTATCTTAGACATGAAAGATTCAATCCTCCACGCTCAACCATCAGATTTACTTGTTGAAGTGCACACTAAGTGCTTATTTCTCAGACTTCGTTGAGCTATAACTTATACATACATGCATACATATATATGGGTTCATTCAGACTTAGTTGATCACACACTCATGGAAAAATCTATCCCTCCTAAGCTTACACCCGCCTTCTTATAGTTAAAGGGACTTTGCTAGAAAGTCTTAATGCTTGGCCCAAGCTTATCTCTACTGAGTTTTGTTGTTATATATAATGGAAAAATCTATCCCTCCTAAGCTTACACCTGCCTTCTCATAGTTAAAGGGACTTTGTGAGAAAGTCTTAATGCTTGGCCCAAGCCTCTCTCTACTTAGCTTTGTTGTTATATATATATATATATATATATATATATATATATATATAGATATAATATATATATATATTGCAAGATTCCATCGATAAGGCTATCTCTTTTACAATCAGACCATTTATATTTTTTTTAGAATCATATTATTACAAAGATTCACACCTCCATTATATTCAAATAATTAGGTTAAATTTGGGCTTAGGAATAAACACAAGAATTAAACTATTTCTCAAGAAATAAACATTCTATATTCTTATAGGAAATCATATTCTTCAATATGAACACAAGTATTTAATCAACACAAAAAACTAATATTAACATCAAAATTAGCATGCATCAAATATATTATCACAAATATAAAATATATTGTTGTAAATCTTTAAGGAGTATTAAAGTATTTTATTTTTTTATAAATTTTAATTTTAAAATAAATTAAATTCAAAACTTAATATAACCATATTTATAAAAACTATATATACAAATATTTAATAATTTCATATATAATATTTATGAAAATCAAATATAGTAATATTTAATCAAAATACAACTTAGATGAAGAAGGAATGCATGCATCAAAATTGCAAGATCCTCCGATGGATATATAAGCGGGATTAAAATCGGAATTATAATATCTACCAAAACCATATATAAAATATAATTGGAAAGGAAAGTGAATCATCATAGAAATTTCAAATTGAATTTAACACAGTTAAAAATGATTTATAAATGCTTATTTAAGGAAGACATTGTATAACAAGAAAACACATGATATCAAAGTCACCCAGAAACGTATATCTTTATTAAAAAACTTAAAGTTTGGAATTGACATAAAAACAAAGAGGACATATACATCCTTAACTATGATGCTACCATAATGCAGTAGCATTCAAACCAAAATTGCATGATCCTACAATCAATATATGTGAGGTATTTAAATCAAGATGATAATATCCTGCAAAGCCATATATATACCTGCTCTGACTAATATAATAAGATAAGATGGGTGCATGTCAACCAAGCTGCTTGAAGGGTGCTTTGTTTTGGTGGTGTGAAAATCATTATTTCCTCCATGAACTACTTAACCACTTATTAAACGATTTCAACCTCGCATCGCTCGACTCACCATTTCTGCTCCTGATCCTTCTCGAGGTCGAGGCCGACGCGGAGGCGGAGGCGGAGGCGGAGGGCGAGGGTACATGGCATTGCTGCATGCGTTGCACTCTGCATGCGGAGGCGGAGGGTAGAGTGTGCATGCTTTGCAGCTGTCTGTTTCGATTCACAGATTTAATGAATTCTTCACGATCAATTACCTTCACCTCTTCCTCCTCTTCATTCTCTGCTATAGCAAGAAGATATTGCGTCTGTAATAGAAAATTTCCAGCACCTACGTCCGCCACCTGAGGAACATCTTGCCTCACTTCGCCGAAATCCCTGGCGAGTATCACCTCCTGATCAACCTTATCATCCGATATGTTGCTTGGAAGTTTCAGGTTCTGCTGAACCCCATGATCCATTGCGTTGCCTGGAAGTTTCAGGTTCTGCTCGGAGGAAGTTTCAGATTTCTTGATCGGAAGTTTCAGATTGTGCTGCTCGGAGGAAGCTTCACGCGCTGTCTTCTTTCTCTTCGCGGAGGAGAGGGCAGGGCAATCCGAAGAGCGCTTTTTGAGAGATTCAGACATTGTTTCAAGGCAGAATGAGTAGGAAGCGACGTAAATGTAAGGTGATGGAAAAAGAGGAAGCAGCGGAATTGAGGTGAGTGCGCGTAGTGGAGTGTTGTTGGTAGAATGAATATATGGAGACAGACATATAAAGAAGGAGGAATGCATGTATCAAAATGAAAATGAAAACCGAAATGGAAAGAATGCAGCATGCATTAAAATGAAAAGCAGCCAACCAATGAAATGAAAGAAAGAAGAAAATGGATATATCCATGCAGTGTAGTGGGTACGTTTCAAGCGCATCCACGTGCACGTTTAACACAAAAGATGAAGATTCTTGGGAAACGCGAGGAAAGGAATGAAAACCGAAATTGTAAGAATGCACGCATCAAAACGAAAATGAAAACCGAAATTGAAAGAATGAAAATGGAAACCAACCAATCAATGAAAGAAAATGGATAGGTCGATGCAGTCTCTTCGAATCGATATATTAATATTTGAGGCAATGTTTCATATTCACATATTATGAGTTGTTGCTTGGTTTGTTAATTTGCGCATTTATTCATTGTTGTAGATGTGAAAACCCAAAATCTGTGAAAAAACATGTGCAAATCCAAAACACTTTTATGAAAAGGGAGGTTTATTGCATACATACACTTAGAACATTCCTTCCATGATAAGGTTTGTGTTGAATTGTCATTCACTTAGAACATTCCTTCCATGAGATCCACTAAATAGATCCAGCATTGTATTCCTATACTAAGGGTTTTTGAATAATATGGTTGTTTATGAGTGTTGCATTGATAGCAATGCTTGAGTTAACATCACACTACCTTGGGTCATGTAGAAATTGGGACTTCATACCATAAGACTTGGTTTTCCACTTTTGTCAGTATACTCTAAAGATATGCCTATGATCAAATATGTCATAAGTTTATGTGGTTATGGGCTTCCATACATGGATGGGCTCCAAAGTTAAACTGAAAAATTTATGTGAACTGATCCTCGTTTTGTCTCTCCCAAAGACAACCTTGGATTGCTTACAAGACCAGTTCCTGGTCACATCTAAATTCTATGTATCTCATGTGTTGGTTCCTTCATCCAAGGATATATGCCACGTTTTCCTGGTATCCTTTCACATATACAACTCACAAGAATAAGGAAAAAACAAGTGGAGGATGAGTAATCAAGGACTTACATTTTAATCAGATTTTGCAGAATAGTGAAAGAAGAGAAAGAGAATAATAACTCATCACATAGAGCTTGAAACATCAAGAGTTCTATACTTATTTGAGCTAAAGATAGACAGGTGGATGTAAGAAGAGTGAATGTTATGATTTCACGAAGCGCACATTTAAAGATATAATCTCAGACTTGCATACAAGCATATGTATTAACTAGTTAACACCAATGAATTTGTAAGAATATAAGAGATATTTATGGTAGCCACAATTGCTTGAAATCAAAGAGGAAGTGCGAACACAATGGAATTTTAATAGAGAAACAACATACTGTAATAGTCGAACATGGGAATCGCCACTGTTTCATTCATATTACGAAAGATGTAGATCTGGAATCCATACAACTTCAGAAGCACATACAATTTTTTCCTAGAATTCAAAACCTTTCTTCAATGTTTCTTCCTCCATTTTATAATGAGAGGGAGGGAAAGAAAATCAGTTACAGAAAATATATTTGAGGCTGAAGTTACCACTGTCTGTATGGATGGATCTCTCAGTGTGAATCTTGTAACTATTACGACAGGGAGATTTCTTTCTTGAAAGAAAAATAGAATAACAATATAGTGATCAAAACAACAAAACATAATTAATCCATCGAAACTGAAATGATGGTTTCTGGAAATATCTTCATGCCACTCTTCTTTACTGGCCTTTAGTCCTGGCGTGTTCTTGCTAAGTCATGGTTAATCCTCTCTTGGACGGTTCCTGGTCGTTGTCTGCCTTAACTACCAACCCATCACACTATTTCCCTCTATCCTGCACTATCGGTGCCTCACTGAAGTGTGACAACCAAATCTCTTAGTCGTGGGCCTTTAAACACAAAAAACGGACGAAACAAGTGGGCACTTTTAATTTTCCCCTTAGCCCCTATGCTTTCAATCCATTTTGTAACTTCCTACATGTGACTGGGGGTTGGAACCAAGGGCTTAATCCTCTGAGCGCTAAGGCTCCCAACAATTGTGCGGGGGCCTTATTCCTTTGTTATCACAACTGCAACCATAGAGAGGGAGACCCCTTTACCTTTCTCCTTAGTGCGGGCCGACAGCCCAGACGCGAGGTCTTTATGGAATATAGCCTATGGAACATCGCATCCGAGGGGGCCTTTTTCTTATTGCAATCGTAGTCGGGAAGGAGATTCAGCGGAAGAGAAAGCTTTACATTGCGTGATCACCGATTGCGATGGGTGATGTCATTACTGACATCATCACTACCACGTGTCACCGTTTGAGTGGTGCCATGTGGCACTTGGAAATAGTCCCATTGGACCCCTGAAAATCTCAAAAATGAGTGACACGTGTCTGTTGCCACATCATCATCCATACTTTCCACGTCATCGCTGATGTTAGCTACCATGTCAGTTCAGTGGACCAATCAGACGTTGTCACGTGGCCCCCTGAAGGAGAGAGAAAGAGGCCTGTCGAGCACTATTTTTTCATGCTTTCCTTTGTATTGGATTTTCTAGCTCCCCGGTGATGCATTGCTTTATGCAATATCGGCAGTTTGCATTTCTTTTTAAGTTGAAACCCCATTGATCCCCCGATCGCCGATCGCTGATGCCATGTGGAGGAGAGAGAAAGGGGGCTGCCCACCTTGTTTTTGTCGAGCATTTCCTTTGTTAACTTTTTCATCCCTTCCCTAGAACTTTAACATTGCATCGCAATATCGGCCCCCTGTGCAGTTTTGGAACTTAAAACCCCGTCGATCGTCGATGAATACTGAGCCCTGATCCGCCGACTGCCGATATGTGATATTGGCGAATCACTATTTCTACTTACGACAGTGCTCCTTACCCACCAGCAAGCCCGATTTGCGATTGTGATCGACCTCAGACCTCTGATTGCAATTTGTCTTCTACACTTAGTCATTTTTCTCTATCAGCTGGGTTTTTCTAAGGTAGTCTTCAAAATCCTTTATCTTCTTCTCCACGAGTCCATTTTTGGACTTCCATATACTGTTGGAAATATTTTTTTGAGCACTTGGCAATGATGAGGGTCTAGTTAAGATCTGATGGCTTTTGTGGCCTGAAAAATGGATTTAACTTCACTGCTCTTGGGCAACCTTGACCAATTGAAACCCACAATGTAGTGAGTGACAACACCTTAGAAGCCTTTTTATCATTGAGGCCTCTGGTTTCTTCATTTTCCTTCATTTTCCCTTAAATTTTCTCCTCATGCAAATATGTGTCTCTTCACCTTAATTTTCTCCTATTTTCCTTTATTTCCATAAATAAATGTCAATTAATGCCTCTTTGCCTTTACCAATTTCCGTAACCATTATAAACTGAAAGTGAAACCCATTAGGATGTTTTTCCCACCATTCAGCTTAGAATATGTGCCCCATGACCTTGGCCTTATATTTTACATGGAAAATCAATGAGGGGTGGTTACATTGAACCTGTTATGGTATATGTTTTTAGCTTTGTTTACTACTAGTTAAAAATATCCATAAATTTCAACATTGAAGACATCTTATTGAAGAATGTATTTTAATTATAAGATCAATGCTTGAGGGGTAGTTGAATCTAAAAGATAATTAATGAGAAGTACCCACATATATGTTGTCAATATACATGATTTTATAATTAAAATATCATCATACCTTATATCATGAATAATGTTTCATGTCCATTTGCATATCCAACTCAAATTCCCCTACTTTGATATTGATGATGATGTTGATGATGTTGATCATGATTAACATCCACTAATACCTCTATGATCGTTCAAACCTTAAAAATGTATGAGAATAATTATATTTTTTTAATATTTTATTTATATCTCAAAAAGAAATAATGTGCATTGATGTGCATGTCCTCAAATTCATCTCACCATTTGAGTAACCTAGAAATATTGTCATCATTATTGAATCCCTACCAACACTCAACACTAATACTAGTCGATGGGGAATATCTAGTTTGATTTGTGCTCAAGGATTCAATGCATTGTTGAATGATGGAAAGGCTATAATGGTTGAGGAATCTATGAAACCATTTTACTCATGTAGTACACCCTAAATATTAAAGGAAGAAATTTGGTTACAAATTCCCAAATTTGTTGTATGTATTGCTTTAGTTAAGGGCTCTTTTTATGATATACGTTTTTAGATTTGTTTACTATTAGGTAAAAATATCTATAAGCTACAAACTACAATAGTGAAGAATTTTAATTGAAGTATACATTTTATTTATAAGGTCAATGTTTGAAGGTTAGTTAAATCTAAAAGAGAATTAATGGGAAGTGCCCATATAAGAGTATATGTTACATGCAATGCAAAGAATTGGGAGGCAGTCATGTTGAACATGTCGGTGCAGTTTCCAAGTTGAGCAGGGTGTCGGACAACTAGTGGAGAGTTCAAGAAAACTGTGCAATTTTCAGGAGGAGCAGCAAGTCGACTGGTAGTTGGACTAATTGACAAAACTGTGCAATTTTCAGATAGTACAGTGACAGGTAGCAGGTGTTTGTCCCTCTTATCTGCACAATTTCTTTAGTGAGTGAAGGTAGGCATGCTGACAATTTTTGCACAATTTTTGGGAGGAGTGAAGCACAGGGCCACTTCCTAATTAGACTCTCTAGTTCACCAGCGAGAGGCTTGATGGATAGGCTTACAGGCAGTCCATATTGAGATGATTTCTTGGGAAACTTTTGCATTGTTCTGGGTGTCAATCAGCTAGGTCAATTCTAGAATTGTGAAGTGCATACTACCTAGGAGGCAACCTCAAGCTCCGTGCAATTCTGGGTAGCAATACTTGGTCACTGAGGGCAGAGACTACACAATGCATCTCAATGGAGGTCCAACTGATGGAGGGTGGTCTGGTTGACAGATCTTTGGAAAAATGGTTAAGTGTGTAAGCGAGCGAACTCGTGTATACATGACCTTGTGAACATACACTCAACATGAATTGACAACAATACATCTGGAACCAACAAGACAACATATGCTCAGTGTGACTGACTACGGGACTGTTTAATAGTGAAAGTGACAAGTGCGACACTTCGAACGAACGTGACGACACTTGCATAATAATTCTTACAACATCATGTGTGAGTATGATATATGTTTACATAGAGAACACAACTCAAACACAAACCTTCAACATCACTAGAACAAGGTCGCAAGCATGAGATAGCAATCAACATGCCAAAGATGACAGTTGGTCAAACAAGCGAGAAGGAAGTAAGACATGTAGAGCAAACACGTGAAATGAATTTTTGTGTTTGCGCACATGCATGTTACTGAGGATAGAATGATACGAAAATGAAAAGTCGTCTTTCAAACTCAACTAAGAGGTGTACTTCGAAAGGTGTTCTTTACTTACCATACTTCCCCTTGAGATGAACATGCATCAAACAGAGTTTGCATGCGGTCCTGATCTTTTCCATTACTTGATCTCTTGGTTCTTCTCCTCGACTCCTTGGGAGTGATCTCAGCATGTCATCTTTTCCTGTAGTCACTGAGCGATGGATCAATGCAGTTTCAACGGGAAGTCACTTCTATCGGAATGAGGCCCTTGGAGGCCCATCTATGCATTATCTGCATGCAAGATCGACAGGACAACTTGGGAAACACTGCGAAGTTTCAAGGCATAGGACACTGTTGCGGGGCGAGGTACTCGGAAGATTTTTATGTGCATATCTGGAGAGCAATGTTGGTTGGGGTCTTTGCGGGCTGCGAGGTTTTAGCAGGCAAGGGAGTGATCCAAAATGGATCTTGTATAAAAACCTCTAAGTCTAAAGTCTTCATTTGATTAAACAGCGCAAACAAAAGAATGGCGGAAAAACCCAAAATCCAAGGGAAGCAGAGAAGCACAACATGAATGCCACAGAGTCGTTGGATCCACGGGATCAACAGATGAGATTAAATTGCATTTGAGGAAGCCAACAATGTATCAACCTCAGCCTCAAGTGATTTACGATTAGCGATGACATATGAACCGTGGATTGAGTGCTCAGATCAACGGTGGGGATAAATGATCAATATCGCATCGCAATAAACTAAAGGGAGGACTTAACACAGGTAGAAGGCTTTCAACGGACCTGAAGGAGTTATGAATTAAACATCGAAGGATTTGAATTCCGTGGTAAATGGTAATTCAGGTAGGCTATAGGCTGTAAATGGTATTGGAAGGGATTCACCCGATTCCATACACTGGCCGACACATAGCATGGTGCAAGAGAGAGAAAACCACTCATTTCGGGTGGGTCTTCCCTGTGCAAGTGGGCCGCCCGAAATGGCTGTCAGCCGTTGGATTAGCGATCACGGATTAGACAGTGAAGAAGGCAAGGCGGACCTGAGAGGATTATAGGGCAAACTTTATATCGTTTTAAGTCCGGCTTTGGCGTTTCAATTAGATTTTCCACTATTTCAGTGTATTTCTATGTATTCCCTGTGTAAATGGAAAAGTATGTTCTCCGGGATTTTCACCCGCGCTCGGTCCTTTCGTTTGAAAATAGGTGGCCTCAATTCCTTAAGCATTTTTGCAATGATTGTTTAAATGCTCGGCAGGGAGATGAAGGGACAACGCCGGGAGCTAGAGAGCCCAAGAAGGGGATTGAACCGACATCGCTGATAGGCTTAAAATCCATTCAATGGTAGCACAGAGAAGGGGAGGTCAGAGACAAAGGGGAGATAGAGAGTCAAAGAAAATGCACAACTATGAACAGTTGATTAGAGGCACTAAGAGATTTAGACTTGAGGTTTTCAAGTGAAATCCTTCTGTAATATCATTGTTTGTTGTGTCGACACTGAAAGCTGGACCAGGAGATGTAGCCAGGAAGTCTGGTGAAATCCTTGATTATTTTCCATGTTGATGTGTTGAATTGTTATATTTTCCAATTGTTAAATGTTTGTATTATTCGCAATCTTTTCGATCCATTACACTAAATAATATAGGCATTCCTACACATGAGTCTATAATACCTTTTCTTCTTGATTTAGTATCCATTTCGGATCAAGTGGCATCAAAGCATTTGGTTTTAGCTTTATTAATGTTAGAAAAGCTTGTGCTAGATTTTGAACGCTAACTAGATTAAAACTCATACTAGGAGCATGAGAACTTGTTGAGGCTAATCCAAAGATTGGAAGAGTCTAGGAGAATGGAAGAAGAAGCTCCATTGGGATTAGAACCTCAATTTATAGAAAGTTTTAAGACACTCCAAGCCATGGTGTAAGAGATGTATCTGGAGTTTAAGAAGAGTTAAGGTGAAAGCACTGTAACACCCAAACTAGATAAAGGAGCAGAGGAACCTTTTCTAGTTTCCCCTCTAGAAGGAAAAGGAAAAGGAGGAATGACTCCTCCACCATCTCCTCCATCATCATCCTCATCATCATCATCTTCTAGCTCTTTTAAGAAGAAGAAGAAAAATTCCCTAATCAAATTAGCTGTGAAGTTTGATTTTCCAATTTATGATGGAGAACTCAATGCAGAAAGCTAGATAATTGGATAAGACAAATTGATGTATATTGCAGGGTACAGAACGTTGATTCAGAAAGGAAGAAGATTCAGCTGGCTAGCCTTCGACTTGGAGGAACTGCACTAGTATGGTGGGAAGGCAAGACATAAGCTGATCTGCAAAAACATGGTAAAATCATTTCTACCTGGAATGAATTTGTTTTTGCTATCAAAAAGCAATTCTATCCTTTAGCTTACATGCAATAGGCAATGATTAGTTGGAAAACTCTTTGTCAGTTGAAGGGTCAAAGTGTACAAAGTTATACTCAGGAATTCAAAAAGAGAGCTTTAACTCTAGGTATATCATTAGACTCACCTGAGACTTTATTGAAGTATATAGGTGGTCTTCATATCTATTTAAAGCATACTATTCTCATGTTTAATCCTACTAGCTTAGATGATGTATCAGTTCAAGCCACACATCTAGAAGCTAGAGGTAAGAATGTAAACCCAGAGGTTGGGGGATCATCTAAATATTCTGTAAGCAAGAGCAAGGAAAAGAAGAAACTGAAATGGAAGGAGAGGAAGGAAAACACTGTGAAGAAGGATAAACCTTCATGCACTCATTGCAAGAAAGAAGGACATGATGAGGCACACTGCTGGTCTTTACATCTAGAACGGAAACCTAAGAATTTCGGTGGTAAGAAGAAAAAGAATGTTGCTGCTATTTAGCAGGACTTGGGATCAGATTCAAGCGATGAAACAACAACTACAGCCACAGGTATTAAAGGTAAAGATTCTGAAGCATCCACAAGTAATTATGCACAATCTGTTGATAATGAAAGTAATGAGAGGGAAAGAAATGAGCTTTTTCGTATTAGAGTAATTTCCAAGCACAATAAGATTGATACTTTATTTGATAGTGGATCACAAGTAAATTTGATTTCTGAAAAAATTGTAAAGAAGTTGGGATTACAAACAAAACCTCATGAGAAGCCATATCCATTAGGTTGGGTGTGTGATAAAACAAAGCTACAAGTAACGAGACAATGTAAACTTAGGTTTGCCATTGGATCAACATTTGTAGATGAGGTTGAATTAGATATAGTTCTACTGGATATATGTGGTATTGTTTTGGGAAGTCCATACTTGTATGATAGAAATCTATTTTCTATAGAGCTCAGAATAAGTATCAACTCACTAAAAATGGAATAGAATACATTGTAAGAGCTCATAAGCTCAAAGGTAACTATTCTCTCATAAATTCAGGATAGATGAAAAGAATTGTGAATTCAAGTAAGCAATTTTTACTAATGGTTGTAAAGTTAAAGGATCCTGATAAATCCAATGCATTTGAAGGCTGTGATTCTAAACAGAAAGCTGATTTAGTTAAAGTTGTTTCAGAATATGATGTTCTATTTCAAGAACCTAAAGGTCTGCCACCCAAGCGAGAAATAGTACATGATATTTATTTGCAGCAAGATGCTCCATTATCTAACATTGGAATGTACTGGTTGTCAGCTTTAGAGAATGCAGAGATAAAGAAGAAGGTATAGGAATTGCTCGACCAAGCACATCACCATGTGGATCTCCAATCGTGCTGGTGAGAAAGAAATATGGTTCATGGAGAATGTGCATTGATTATAGAGCACTAAATAAAATAAAAATCAAGAATCGTTATCCTCTTCCTCATATTGATGATTTATTAGATCAATTGAAAGTAGCAGTTTACTTTTCTAAGTTAGACTTGCGAAGTGGTTATCATCAGGTCAGAGTTGCAGAACAAGATGCATGGAAGACTGCTTTCAAGACAAAGCAAGGACTGTATGAATGGTTGGTTATGCCTTTTGGCTTAACTAATGCTCCTACTACATTTATGAGAGTCATGAATGATGTACTCAGACCATTTATTGATGAATTTGTAATTGTTTATTTAGATGACATTCTTGTTTTTAGTAAGACATGGGAAGACCATGTAAAGCATGTAAAGTAGACTTTAGATGTTTTAAAAAGAGAAAATCTCTATGTCAAACTATCAAAATGTGAATTTGGCAGAACATATTTAAATTATTTGGGTTATATTGTAGGGGGTGGTGAATTGAAGATAGATCCCTCTAAGGTTGAAGTCATTATGAACTGGCCTAAACCCAAATTTGCTACAGAGGTTAGGAGTTTCCTAGGGGCGGAACAATACTAGAGAAAATTTATTGCTAACTTCTCATTGATCGTAGCTCCATTACATGCTTTAATAGGATTGAAACAGGTGTTTAAGTGGGGAGGCAAACAACAGAAAACCTTCGACACCTTAAAAGAGAAAATCAGTATAACACCAATACTATCACTACCAAATATTCAACATCCATTTGAGATTGAGACAAATGCTAGTGACTATGCCATGAGAGAAGTGTTGATGCAACACGGAAAACCCATATGCTATCATTCTGAGACATTTACTTTTGCAGTAGTTAATTATCCCACATATGATAAAGAATTGTATGCATTAGTACAAAGTGTGAAAAAGTGGAAACATTAATTAATGGGTAAACAAACAATCATACATACAGATCATCAACCACTTCAATATTTGCACTCACAAACTAAATTGTAGCAATCAAGACATTATAGGTGGATGGGTTTTCTACAACGATTTCATCTTGTCATCAGATATAAGAAGGGCATACACAATAAGGTTGCAGACATTTTATCAATACCAATCATAAATTCATCTACTATACTTAAGCATAACTCAGTAATGCATGAAAGTTACATTGAACAATATGCTCAAGATGTATATTTTAAAGATGTATATGCAACTTTAAGTCATGGCAAGCAAGTAGAAGAATTGGATTATTATGTAAAGGACCAACTCTTATATCATTTGGGAAAGTTATGCATTCCACAAACTGAAAGAGTTAAAATAATTCAAGAAGCACATACTTCTCTCATATCAGGTCATTTTGGTGTAAGTAAAACAGTTGCACAATTGCAAAGGTTCTGTTATTGGCCAAGAATGCATGAGATAGTTTCTAGATATATCAAAGGGTGTAATATGTGTGCTACAAGAAATCCCAATAATAGGAAATTAGTCTTGTACACTCCACTTCCAATTCCTTCTCATCCTTGGGAAAATGTTTCCATGGATTTTGTTGGGGGATTTCCAAAATCTAGGAAAGGTCATGATTATTTGTATGTTGTTATGGATAGGTTCAGTAAAATGTGTATTTTGATACCATGTAACAAGTAGGTTACAGCTGAACAAACAACAAAGTTGTTCTTTCAGAATGTATGGATTCATTTTGGGTTACCCACCTCTATTGTATCTGATCGAGATTCTTGATTTGTTAGGAATTTTTGGTCAAGTTTATGGGAGTTGATGGACACCAGATTGAAGAAGGGCACAAAATTTCATCCACAAATAGATGGTCAGACAGAAGTGGTCAACAGGATAGTGATCCAGTTGCTCAGAGGCTATTGCAACAAGCATCCCAAGCTTTGGGATGAGCATTTGTGTTATGTGCAGCATGCTTACAACCGTGTCAAGCACTCTTCTACTCAGAGATCTCCTTTTGAGACTTGTTTTGGTTTTATACCAAAGTCTCCCTTGGATTTTGTCTTTGGTAAAGACATAGCAGTTGACGGACACAGTGATGTGGACAAAGCAACCAAGTTCATTGAACAAATCCAGGAAATTCACCAGGCAGTACAGCAACAGCTGGAAAGAATTCAAGCCAAGTACAAGGCAAGACATGACAAGCATCGAGTTTAGCATAGTTTTCAAGTTTGTGATCAAGTCTGGTTGTACATTAGAAAAGATAGAATGTAGGGTGAAGGTAAGAAGCTAAAACCAATAAGGTATGGACCTTTTAAGATGCTTGATAAAATTGGTGAAAATGCTTTTCGCCTTGATTTGCTAGCTTATATGCAGATCTATTCAGTTGTTAATGCAGAAAACTTGAGATTGTATGAACCTTCATTGATTGAAGATCCTGAAGAGTAAAGTCAGTTGCCTTCTATTGGGGATTTGTTGCTTGAGTATCTCAATGAGTTACAGGAGGACACAGTTCTGGACAGGAAGGTAACAACTACACATCAAGGGAATGTTGAGTACCTGAGAGTGGGACTCAAAGGTTCAAATCCAAGCAAAGCACGATGGATAGAAGTTAGACAGGTGAAGGAGCAGTATCCTCACTTGCTCGAATGCTAAAAACCAACTTTTGGTGGTCCAAAAGCTTTTCAGTGGGAAGGCATGATCCAAAATGGATATTGTATAAAAACCTCTAAGTCTAAAGTCTTCATTTGATTAAACAGTGCAAATGAAAGAATGGTGGAAAAACCCAAAATCCAAAGGGAATCAGAGAAGCGCAGCATGAATGCCCTAGAGCCGTTGGATCCATGAGATCAACAGATGAGATTAAATCGCATCGGAGGAAGCCAGCGATGTATCAACCTTAGCCTCAAGCAATTTGCGATTAGCGATGACATATGAACCGTGGATCGAGCTCGCAGATCAATGGTGGGGATAAATGATCAATATCACATCACAATAAACTAAAGGGAGAACTTAACACAGGCAAAAGGCTTTCAGCGGACCCGAAGGGGTTATGAATTAAACAGTGAAGGATTTGAGTTCCATGGTAAATGGTAATTCAGGCAGGCTACAAGTGGTAAGTGTATTGGAAGGGCTTCACCCAATTCCATACATTGGCCGACACGTAGCATGGTGCAGGAGAGAGAAAAACACTCATTTCGGGGGGGTTTTCCCGGTGCAAGTGGGCCGCCTGAAATGGCCGTCAGCTATTGGATTAGTGATCATGGATCAAACAGTGAACAAGGCACAAGCTGGTTGGATGATCGGGTTGGATGTGAACTATCGGATTTAAGGCAAATCAACAGTGTGGAATACAAAGGGATTATGACCTGTAGCCAATGTGACTTGCGATTGCGATCAAGGAAGACCTGAGAGGATTATAGGTTGGACTTTATATCATTTGAAGTCCGGCTTTGGCGTTTTGGTCAGATTTTCCACTGTTTTAGTGTATTTTCGTGTATTCCCTATGTAAACGGAAAAGTGTGTTCTTAGGGATTTTCACTCCCGCCTGGTCCTTCCGTTTGTAAACAGGTGGCCTCAATGCCTTAAGTGTTTTTGAAATGATTGTTTAAACGTTTAGCAGGGAGATGAAGGGACATCGTCGGGAGCCAGAGAGCCCAAGAAGGGGATTGAACTGACAGCGCCGATAGGCTTAAAAGCCATTCAATGGCAGCACAGAGAAGGGGAGGTCAGAGACAGAGAGGAGACAAAGAGTTAGAGAAAACGCAAAGCTATGAACAGTGGATTAGAGGCAATAAGAGGGAGAGTCTGTGCACTCTTTAGACTCGAGGTTTTCGAGTGAAATCCTTGTGTAATGTCACTATTTGTCGTGTTATGGCTCTGATTGAGCTCACACCTGTAAACTCTGTTCTTGAAGACATAATATAGAGGTCGACACTAAAAGCTAGACTAGGAGACATAGCCAGGAAGTCTGGTGAACTCCTTGATTATTTGTTGTGTTTATGTGTTGAATTGTTATGTTTTCCAATTGTTAAATGTCTATATTATTCGCAATCTTTTCGATCCATTCCACTAAATAATATAGGCATTCCTGCACATGAGTCTGTAATAAATTTTCTTCTTGATTTAGTATCCATTTCGGATCAAGGAGGGAGCTTGATGGTTGCCGAAGTAAAGAGCACAATTCTGGGAGGCTGGATGAGGCTAAGCTGCTTGGGAGATTGGCTAAGTGTGAGATCAATAAAACATATGTAAATATTGATAAGACTTGACTGTGATTGCACACAAACACTTAGTGATACAACACATAGCATCTAGAATGTGTAAACATACTCGGCTTTATGAAACAACCTTCATGACAAGAGTGCGTGTAGTGATTTTGAAACATGTCTATGTGATGATAGAAACTCACACGTGCATGCTTTCCCTTGAAGAAAAACACCATTCCCTTTGCATGACAAACAACAACCCCTATGCCCAAAGATGACACATGCTTCATAAAGATGAGAACACGAACAACTCCTAAGATCAAGGAGGGGAGCTTGAAATCATCAACTTACCAATAAGTGACCAAGGATGATCGATTGCAAGATCCAAGGTAGGCTTTGAAATTTGCATGCGAGCCAAAATTTTGGAGGGTGGTTGTAGCCACTACAACAGAAACTTAATCATATTCATTCACATACCCAATTTAGATTCTCCTACTTCAATATTAATGATCATGTCCTAAAATTCATCTCTCCTTTGGAGAAGCCTACAAATATAATCATCATTGTCAAATTCCTACCAACATTCAATATTGGTTTTGGATTTGTTATAAGGGATCTTATGTATTATTGAATGGTGGAAATGATACAATGGTAGAGGAATATATAACATCATTTTTCTCATGGTACACCCTAGATATTTAAGGAAGAAATTTGATTTACAAATTCCCAAATTAGATGTATGTATTGCTCTAGTCAAGGGTTGAATGTAACCTCCCCTCCCATGTTTACCAAGTTTCACCTACCTGTGAGGGTAAGCATGAGACAAAGAGCTACTATGACATGACCTAGCTTCCTATATCCAATTAAGGAAGTGGGGGCGATAATTATGACTTAATAACCACAATTTGACACCCTACATGGCTTATGGACACCCAGGAGCTAAATAACCACCCCTGGTGGCCAGACCTTGAGCTAACTTGCTTTTCAATGACATGGGCCCATAACCGCATGCATGAAAAAGTCTCCATATGGTTATAGGACTCCAAATGTATGCATAAGCCTACAAGGGTGTGGTTAGGGCCCAAAACTTCCAGTTTAGAGGGTGCAATCCTGGATTCAGACCCACCATTTTAGACTAGCTTCCATACCATTGACCAAAACTTAGTGAGACTTTCCAGAATGATAAATAATATCAAGACAAATCCATTCATACAAAACTTTATCAAGGAATTGACCTTACCATGCCTAACCATGACATTCATTTCGTCAAAAATATGGCGAATAGGTAAGCTACAGGTCATGAATGCATATTTGAACATAGGAGTCTGAAACTTAACCGAGAATCATCATGATGGTCCTATGCCCTCTCACAATAGTTCCAATAACATATTTTTAGTCCATCCATTCATCAACCATTCATATATTCATCAAACATGTGAAGAGCCATAAGTAATATACATCACATAACCAACATATAGTCAACAAATAACCAACATAAGAACCATGGCAAGTCAACCATAATATCACCATCATAATCAATGCATATTCTCATAGATCACAATTAACATATGAAAATTCTAATCAAGTCACGAACTTCCACGTACCACCTGACCATAGATTGGGTTTAACCAAATATTTCTTTCACCCAATCACCCCCATATCATATTTGAAGCATCAAGGTGGGATCTCATGGAATAAACCAAACAAAACCAAACCAGGGCTTCCAAAGGCCAAACCACCTCAACCCGCAACCAGTGATTCCACCTCATGGTCAGATATCACTAACACCAACCAGATCAGTCTCTACCCATGTTGTTTATGGATCTAGAGCGTTTGTTCCAACCATGGCTCCAGGAACTAATAAATCAACCCACAGCCTTCCAGGGCTCCAGAGTATTTTTCCAACCTAACTCTGGGACTAGTAAGTCAACCCACTAAGGGCTCCAAACCATTTTTCCATCCTAGGCTCTATGAATAGTAACTCAACCCAAGTTGTTATGGGGCTTCCAGAGCATTTATCCAACCTAGGCTCTAGGACTAGAAACTCAACCCAAGTTGTTCCAGGGCTTCGAGAGCACTTGTTCCAACCAATGGCTCCAGGAACTAGAAACTCAACCCACAATCCTAAGGAACCTTAACACTAATTAGAAAACAACAAGTTGAAAAAACCTTGGCTATCCAGGAAATGGAAAGGAAAGGCTAAAACCACTGTCAATATAGGTGAATCTCCAAGCCAATGACAACATATAACCAAGAAACCACATGCATGTACCATGAATGCAGAAACTAGCAAGGAGATCATACATGCGACTCTATTTCTGCAAAGAAATAAAAATGTGTAGAAATTTCTCTATAGATCAGCTAGCTCTAATACCATGTAGAAATTCTCAATGTAGATTAGCTAGCTTTGATACCATGTAGAAATCCTCACTCTAGATTAAACTAATTATGCAATGTACTAAAGAAAAATACTTAATCTACTTCTACAATCAAACTTGTGGAAGCTTAATCGATTTTGAGCAAGATCAAATAGAACACATATAACAGATGAAGAAGAAACAATCACACATGAAAAATTGAAGAATACTTTGGGGAAAGCCTCAGCTAAAAAACCCCACTATCTGTATTATCATCCAAGTGGAAATATCTCAGGATTACATAAAGCTTTAGCTCACAAGCTATCCAGCTCTCAGTACAATCCCTCACTACTGCTCATAGACATAATAAATAACCCATATGCCTTCCTTCAGTCCTCCAAGCCTCCTATTTCCTTGCGCAATTTTACCTGGGTCCTCCAACTATCATCTGTGTGTAATAATCCCTCACACACTGCTCTGACCTCTGAAAGAATTGCACAATCCTGAAGGAATGAATTCCTTCTGCATGGATGAGTTTCCTTTATATGGAAATTCCTCTAATTGATAGTACACTGTCCCTTCCTTTAATCTCAACTGGGTCTTTCTCTAAACTGACATGCATGAGTTATTTATGAGAGAATATTCAGTTATTTGGAGAACACTAGTTGCATGCATGCATGCATTAATTGATTGAACTCACAATTAGTTCCACAAACTGTTTGGAACTAATATAACTGGACCTAACTCAATTAACTGAGTTAACTAATTACAACTCAAATACAACTCATCCTTATCTCCTTAATTAAGGGATAACTTCCTCAATCAAAGGGATAACTGTTGCATGTCTTCATATAGACTTCATGTTTGATTTTCTCCAACTAATTAACTCAAGATGAATTAATTAATTATTTTTCAAACAGCTCTTGAGACCAAATTTGAATTTTAATTCTCAATTTTAATTCAGGGACTAATTAAAATTTGAATATATCCTGGAATTCTATTTTTAGCATTTCTATTTTATCATTTCTTGTTGCTATTTTCCACATTGGTACCTGAAATGCTATCTATAACAATGTTATTTATAACATTTCTATTTTTAGCATTTCTTGTTGCTATTTTCAGCAAAATGTAGCTATTGATCCACTTGTTCCCTTGCACTTTCCTGCTCCCCTTTGCCTTCTTTCTCCAAATCTAAGTGAATACTAGAGTGTTCCAAGCGTGCTCCAATTATACTAAGTGTGCAAGAGTGTGAGAGAATAGAAGAGAGCTCCAAAGTTAAACTGACAAAAGTCTGTGAACTGATCCTTAGAAGCCTTTTTATTATTGAGGCCTTTGTTTTCTTCATTTTCCTTCATTTTTCCTTCAGTTTTCTCCTGATGCAAATCTGTGTCTCTTCACCTTCATTTTCTCCTATATTCCTTTATTTCCATAAATAAATTTCAGTTAATGCCTCTTTGCCTTTCCCAATTTCCATAACCATTATAAATCGAATGTGACACCCATTAGGATGTTTTGCCCACCATTTAGCTTGGAATATGTGCCCCATGGCCTTAGTCTTATATTTTACATGGAAAATATAACCTACAGGTGTAAACAACATAATTAAGTGTAGGGATCTCAAACTTATTTGAGAATTGCTATGAACCATTGTTCCCTCATGCCATTTTCTACATTATCACCTATTAGGCCATAGATACATTATCCATTAATTTACAAGTAAAAACATGCTGAGATCCATACATAGCTGCTGTCATAAAACATACATATAACCATCATAATAACAACAAAAAAAATCATGAAAGTACATCCATATAGACCACATATAATCCATCAAAATACTCATAGAAATACAAGGAGAAATAACTTTTCATTAATGATGCAAAAACCAAAACCAGGATGGGTCTTCCATGTTACACCTGACCATAGAATGGCTGAGCCAAATATCTCTTCAACCATTCACTCCCGTGCCGTATTCCAAGCATGAATGTGGGACTCAAACCAAAATAACCAACCAGGGCATACCAAGGCTAAAATACCCCACCCTCATCAATAAAAACCAGGCTTTACCATAATCCATCCTCGATCACTAGGCCAACACAATGAACACATCATAATAGGATTTACCATGATCTCCACCCAATTGCTAGGCCAAACAAGCATGAATGCCACCAGATTTTCCCACCTACACTGTGCAGGAATTTTCCTGCCTCCTAGTCTCTCAAGCTTTACCACAATCCAAACCTAGATCACTAGGCCCTAAATTGAGACCCACTCTCTAGGCTTTACCACATATCCCAAACCTGAGATTACTAGGCCCAACGATGAGCAACCCACCTCTTGGATTTACTGTATATCTTGCCATTCACCAACAAGGATTCCTAGGCCCACCTAGGCAACACAATCCTAGCTTTACCACAACCCACAGTCTGGTTTAGGGGTCACTAGGCCAATGGCTTTACCGTGATCCACATTTTGGTTTAGGGACCACTAGGAAATGTGCTCTATCATTCGAAGGTCCACCCCACTCAACTTCGAATCCATTCGACAATCCAACTCAACCAAAACATGAGAACCCCATCACACCATGGCTATCCATAAATGGCAAGGCTAGGTTGAAAACACTGTCACACCTAGAAAAACCAATGCCATTACAACAAAAGAACCACTTGCAATACCATGCATGCCAAATCTAGCAAGGAAAATACACATGCAAATCAATACCTTCAAAGAATCCTGCTGTAGCTGCTTGATCCTACCTTTCCCTGCTTGATCTTTGCTTCCTCTTGCCTTCTTTTCCTTTCTTGATCCAAGAAAAATCTAAGTGTCCAAGAGTGTGTGTGTGAGAGACAATAATGAGAGATCTCCAAAACTCAACTGACAAAAGGTTGCCAACTGATCCTTAGAAGCCTTTTTATGAATGAGGCTTCTATTTTCTTCATTTTCCATGATTTTCCTTCAATTTCCTCCTCACATGCAACCTGTGACCTTTCACCTCCCTTTTATCCTAATTTACATTATTTTCATAAATAAATGTGTCAAAAATTCCATTTTTCCTTTCTAAGGCCTTATCCATTGCCTTTGCCAATTTCCTTAGCCATAAACAATCAAATGAACACCCACTAGGATGTCTTTCCCAACATTCAGCTTGGAATAAATGTCCCATCAACCGTGTTTATTATTTTTTTCCTTTATTGTCTTTTATTACATGGAGTTTTCACCAGGGTTGTTACAGAATGCTCCCCCTTGGGGAACACTGTCCTCGGTGTTAGACCACACCAAGACCTCATCAAAACCGCTGCAAAGATCTATCAGGAAGGAGGGGAATCAAGTAAGGAACCAAGCGCAAGACTAAGGTTGGTGTCCTTTGTTCCACTCTTATCTATTTTCATAAAGGAAAACGAAAGTAGTCTTTTCTTGTTTGTTTCTAAAATAGCTACCAGTCTTAGTGGGAATATCAGCTCTGAGTGGACACTATTCCCGGTAACAAAATGGCGACTCCACTGGGGAGCGAATAGATTGTTTGTTAGTCTATCTTTGTTTGTTTTATAAACTGATAGATGGAGCCTGAAGTCAAGCCAGCTAGCCTTCGAACTGCATTTGTTATACAAATGCAAAGTAGATCAATGCTGCTTAGTCTATCTCCGGGTTTTGTTTATGAATTAAAATTGTACATAGAAAGGAGACTAGCTAACATCCCTTTGGATAAGCTATGCTTGGAACCAATAAGGGAGCCCACTCCTCGTATCATTTTAAGTGGAAGTTCAGATATAGACAAGTCCAGATCTAAATCTAGGAAAGAATCACCATAATGCTCTAAACAGTCTGAGAGCGACCATAATAAGAGTGAAGGGTTAGTTAGAGATACTACCCAGTCTAAAGAGCACCCAGAGCAACAAGTCTTGACTACACCACAGGTAAAAGTCCCCCCTCCCACCATCTAGCCACCAAAGCTAGTGAGAACTGAGCTGGATAAAGAGTGGGAAACATTCAATGAATTGATTAATACTGAGGAGCAGAACACAAAGACACTTGAAAGTACAATGCAGACAGTGATTGATATGGTCATTGAAACAGTTAGAAATTCTCCAGAAATGGGGCATATTCCCATTACTCCATCTTCTGAAATCATGCTCAAAATAGAGGAGATTCCTCCTCTAGATATATTCTATAGTCCGTAGCATAAGGTAGTGGTAAGAAGGCAAAGAAAGAAAAGGAAACTGGACAACGTGCTCTCACATGAGGTAGAGTAGCTAGACGTCCTTTGGCGAGACCCTACCACTGACCCTACTAAAAATCTCACTAAGTTATCTCAGATCGCAGGAGCCTATGCTTCTGCTACAATTGATAAGGCGCCCGAGGTACAAAAATTACTGAAGGATAGAGAGGAACAAGTACAAGTTTTGCAACAACAGCTACAACAAGCCAGTGCCAACCGTGAAGTAGAGGAATAGAAAAGTTACAACAAGATTTTCAATAGATGCAACTGGGATACAAGAACAATTTGGCCGAAAAACAAAATAAGTTGCAGGCTATGCTAGAGATGCATAAAGATGATCCCAAGCTTACAGAGTTTGTCTCAGAAGCCCTTGCCTTAAACGACCAACTCTTGCAATAGCAAGAGGCATTATTCCAAATAATATTGCAATGGAGTTCCCATTGCGAGATGAGCGATAAAATTACCAATCAAGTCGTGGAATTGCGACATGATTATGATTTAATTGAAAAATTAATTTCTGATTATTTGGCTTGGCAGGAATCGAAAGAAGGAAAGAAAGCAAGCGCACTCAGAATTCAATGAAACCCACAAAAAAATGCTATTTCATAAGTGGGACGCACAGATTAAGAAGGCAGAACAGGTAGCGGAGGAAGCTTCTACAGTGGAAAATAATGTCATTGACTATGTCAATGAAAACCTGCACATAGCAAAACTCATATCAGAGACCACTCCCGGATTTCTCCCGAAGGCACAACAATTGCAGACAAGCTAGAGGCATAAAGCTGAGGAAAGGGCAGAGTCGATCAAGAAGTTAACCAAGTTGAATTGGGATACTTACTGGCAGTACTTGGTTAAACCCCATAGTAAATGCATGACTCTCAAATGCCTTACGAACTCCACCTAGAAGATAGCGCCAACACTCGCCTATTCTGTTTTCACAGGGCAACTAAAATCAGAGGTCGGCCAACCGATGCTCCTCAAGCTAATGCTGAATGCTTGTGATATCAGAGAACAGATACATAGATAGTTAATTTCCAGATTTAGTTTTAGTTTTAGTTATAATTTTTTTTGCCTTAGATGAGGATGGTCGTTTAAACCTCCTCCTATATTTTTGTAATAAACTATTTTTAGCATTTAGATAGTAGTATTTTAACCCCTCTCATGCATTTAGAGAAGGGTCCTGAAATTTGTCAAAAACGTTTCCTTAGAACATACACTTCTGCACCCTCAGAGGATATTTTGATGAATGAATGGAATGAGATTTATTGATTTCTGTGTTTAATGTCTGCTACTGAAATGCACTTTTGTACTCTTAGTAGATGTTGAATTAGGTAGAGATAAATCTGTATTGCTGAAGCTCATGAGTAGAACTTGTTATCAATGGTACTTTTATATCTTAATGATTTCTGCTTATGTGTCAAAGTAATATTTTATGCTCAGTTATTTATATATGAAAGCTTGAATGTTTGAGTTATCATTTGGCACTTTTGTACGGTGATGACTATTCTGTTTATGCTTAATGTATGAATGACTTATTATGCGATATGATTCTCACAATTGTTTCGGCTAACTTTTTATACGAAACAATTCATTTTTATCGAATTCTTTTCTTGTAACAATTGAATGATCTTTATTATCAATTGTTGTTCAAAATTATTTTAGATAACATAAGTGAAAAGTTGAATCCCGGGTTAGTTTTAGAATTAGATATTTTTGTTCATTAGAATACAATTGCATGTTTTAGATTAGACATTAGATTAAAAGCATTTTACTTAGAAATCTTTAGAAAAAGGAAATATCAATTCTTATCAACACATAGACACAAATTGGGAAACTGGTCCCATTATCCCCAGTCGGACCCACCATCCCAAACGGAAAAGGAGCTGCTTTCAAGGTTCGGACCGGGTGGGTATCCCCCTTGTTGTAGACTCAATTTTCGGGGCTTCAACAGGATGCTACGGTGATTTACTATGACAATCATAGTTGTATCAAACTCTATGAGAATATAGTTTTTCATGATCATTCCAAGCATATTGACATCCAGTATCACCATCTATGAGATTGTGTGCAGAGGAGAATCATGTTGCTAGAGTACATTCCTACAAAGTAGCATAATGTAGATATTTTGACAAAGGCATTGTCAAAAAGCAAATTCAAGTTTCACAAAGGCAGGATCGGGGTAGTAGATAATCCATTTCTTGTTGAGAGGGAGTGTTGAAAATGAAACTGTAACACCCTCCTCTCACATCTACCCAAGTAACCATTCCAACCAAGTAAACATGCGACGAGGGGCTACTATGATTAGATTCACCACCTATTTGACCTTAAGGAAGTGGAATCGATGGAACACATCAATCAACCTATCCACATTAGCAACAGAACCCTCAAGAGACATGTCAGCCACTTAGACATTCTATCCCTGGGTCCCACTGATGTTTTGGACATCTTAGGCCTCAATCGCCCCCATGCTATATGCAAGAGAGCATCCAAAAACCTAAAGTCACTCTCACAGGCTTGCTTGCCAGCAACCAAAGGCTAATATTTTTAGTGCTATGCCATCGACCCCGAGATTTGAGCAACTTTTTCAGGCCCATATCCCAAGTCACTTCCCAAAATGGGATGATAACTTAGGTACAATAAAAGAAAAGGGAAACACTGATGCAAAATAAATAAGCTGAACAAGACCTTAATCGGATCCCTACTAGCCATGATACACATTTCGTCAAACATATAATCAACATGTAACCTACAGGTGTAAACAACATAATTAAGTGTAGGGATCTCAAAATTATTTGAGAATTGCTATGAACCATTGTTCCCTCATGCCATTTTCTATATTATCACCTATTAGGCCATAGATACATTATCCATTAATTTACAAGTAAAAACATGCTAAGATCCATACATAGCTGCTGTCATAAAACATACATATAACCATCATAATAACAACAAAAAAAATCATGAAAGTACATCCATATAGACCACATATAATCCATCAAAATACTCATAGAAATACAAGGACAAATAACTTTTCATTAATGATGCAAAAACCAAAACCAGGATGTGTCTTCCATGTTACACCTGACCATAGAATGGCTGAGCCAAATATCTCTTCAACCATTCACTCCCGTGCCGTATTCCAAGCATGAATGTGGGACTCAAACCAAAATAACCAACCAGGGCATACCAAGGCTAAAATACCCCACCCTCATCAATAAAAACCAGGCTTTACCATAATCCATCCTCGATCACTAGGCCAACACAATGAACACATCATAATAGGATTTACCATGATCTCCACCCAATTGCGAGGCCAAACAAGCATGAATGCCACCAGATTTTCCCACCTACACTGTGAAGGAATTTTCCTGCCTCCTAGTCTCTCAAGCTTTACCACAATCCAAACCTAGATCACTAGGCCCTAAATTGAGACCCACTCTCTAGGCTTTACCACATATCCCAAACCTGAGATTACTAGGCCCAACGATGAGCAACCCACCTCTTGGATTTACTGTATATCTTGCCATTCACCAACAAGGATTCCTAGGCCCACCTAGGCAACACAATCCTAGCTTTACCACAACCCACAGTCTGGTTTAGGGGTCACTAGGCCAATGGCTTTACCGTGATCCACATTTTGGTTTAGGGACCACTAGGAAATGTGCTCTATCATTCGAAGGTCCACCCCACTCAACTTCGAATCCATTCGACAATCCAACTCAACCAAAACATGAGAACCCCATCACACCATGGCTATCCATAAATGGCAAGGCTAGGTTGAAAACACTGTCACACCTAGAAAAACCAATGCCATTACAACAAAAGAACCACTTGCAATACCATGCATGCCAAATCTAGCAAGGAAAATACACATGCAAATCAATACCTTCAAAGAATCCTGCTGTAGCTGCTTGATCCTACCTTTCCCTGCTTGATCTTTGCTTCCTCTTGCCTTCTTTTCCTTTCTTGATCCAAGAAAAATCTAAGTGTCCAAGAGTGTGTGTGTGAGAGACAATAATGAGAGATCTCCAAAACTCAACTGACAAAAGGTTGCCAACTGATCCTTAGAAGCCTTTTTATGAATGAGGCTTCTATTTTCTTCATTTTCTTCATTTTCCATGATTTTCCTTCAATTTCCTCCTCACATGCAACCTGTGACCTTTCACCTCCCTTTTATCCTAATTTACATTATTTTCATAAATAAATGTGTCAAAAATTCCAGTTTTCCTTTCTAAGGCCTTATCCATTGCCTTTGCCAATTTCCTTAGCCATAAACAATCAAATGAACACCCACTAGGATGTCTTTCCCAACATTCAGCTTGGAATAAATGTCCCATCAACTGTGTTTATTATTTTTTTCCTTTATTGTCTTTTATTACATGGAGTTTTCACCAGGGTTGTTACAGAATGCTCCCCCTTGGAGAACACTGTCCTCGGTGTTAGACCACACCAAGACCTCATCAAAACCGCTGGAAAGAAAACATACTTCCCATGGAGATTTATAACATAGCTCGATGCAATATTTACAATGATTACCCTACTGAAAGCAAACCATCATGACGACATAATAACATCACATCATAATAACATGACACCCATACCACTTATTGGATATTTATAACATAGATCATGGCAGTTTTTACATCCATATACATATGGACATATAGCAACATCACCAAAACATATACCAAATCATATACAAAATCACACAAAAATGCTTTACCTCAACCGACAAACAAGGAAGGATACATAGCCCACATCTTATCCTCCATCTCCCATGTAGCTTCATCGGGCCCAAATTGCTTCCTCTACTCCCTTTGCTTTGCTTTTTCTCCCCGGGATTTCCATATGGATATACAAACTACAACGCATGCTTTTAACTCTTTCTTCATGGAATACACCAAAACTATGGTGAAAAGGTTGATTGATAGCACACTGGACAATGGGAAGGATGAAAACGTGATGCAAAGAGGTGAATAATAGGGTTTTAATAGGATTTAAATGACTTTGGATCTTAGGAAAACCTTTATGCCCTGACAACCTTGTTACAATGCCATGTAGCAATGTATGTGATGTATTAGAAGTATGCGAAGGAAATCATGCCAATGACCATGAAAATTTGACTACAGGTTCTATGGACAGGCACACCTCTACTCATTCTAATCAACACACAAACCCTAAACACTTTAAACACCTCGAACACAGACCAATCAACACACAGGGATTTGCACAACATTTATGCAACAATGCAAACAAACTTTACAAATGACTATATAATGATTTTTAAAGGAAAATTGTGGCTGGAATATATGTTCCCTACCTAAGGAACCGAGAAAAACTTGATTGGACGCAATGGGAGACTGGCCTCTGACCTCTGCAAGGAGCTTAAAATTGTTGCATAGTAGTTGCACAACGACTGTGTAGCTGTAGGATTTGCACAACTATTATGTAGCAACCTACAACACTTGAATGAAACTGCCTTTGAACCTCTACCTAACTGCTCTTGGCCTTGTGCTGCGTAACCTGTGAAACTTTTCTCTGAGTACAAACCTTCTCTGGGCGCGAACTAGGAATTGGAGAGAGAATGAGGGCAATCATGAACATAAATTTGAAAATGTGTGCCTTCATATGTTTTGTTTTGGTCATTGGGTGTAAACTTTGTGTAAATTATGAATTAGAAATGATGATAATGAGTTGTGGATGTAATGGTAATGATGATGAGAGGTGAGTTAATGGAGAGGAGTGTGCATATGATGGTAAGTGATGAATGAAGGATAATATATGAAAGGGAGTATATAAAGGGGATCATGAATTATGAATGGTGGATTGTGATTAATAAATTATGAGTGGTGGGATGGGGACAATAGGCACCACTAATAGACATATAAGGCATATAAACCCTTAACAAATGGAAATTTGTTTGTTATGGTTTTAACTCATGATAAATGGAAACCCCATGAAATAAAACCCCTTGAACCTTCAATGGGTCTAGATGAAAAGTAACCTTATAACCCTCTCAAGGACCTAGACTCTCTCCGATTTGATTTTTTCTTTAAGGTCCCTCTATAACATGGAATTATAATAGTGACCTTATATAATGAGTGACCTTAGATAATGAATGTGATCCCCAAAATGAATAGAAAAGAGTCAAAGACAATTTGATCCCTAGACCCTAGGACCCTAACATATTCTATAACTGCCACAAACATGGGAATCTCATTAGATTGGTTATAGAGCAAAGTCCTTAACTGCAAGAGTAAAAAGACTTTGCCAAAATTATCAACTGCCAAAAAAAACCCAAGAAAATCACTGAATGAAAATCCTCCTCCATAGATCTAGGGATAAAAAGATACATAGTACTACAACAAATAACTGAGGAGGAACATGCAAGTGATGATAACCACTCCAAGATAGTTAACGAATACCCTGCTCTACAACCTACTCAATAGTAGCCCCAAAAGTAAGATGGAAATTTCCCAACCAAGACTCCCTAGGAAGACATCGATATGGATCAAGAGGATCAGGAACCCGTTGAAAGTGTTGGAAATATGCCAATGCTAGGGGGTCTCCTCAGTATGAAGTCCCTAATAGACCTCACACTACTTGGGATATGATCCATATTCAAGAATTCAACCTTGCTACCATGATGATGAACTTAAATATTTTCTTTGGCGAATAATTGCAACATAAGAGAGAATGCGTACAAATTTTAAGACAGGAAAGCAATGTTAGCTTTGTGAAACATACAATTATAATGTGTATAAAGTACTTTCATGGGCATAGTAAAATGGAGTAAGCCTTTAGAAGAATAATAATAGTACCACTCTAATAAAGACACACATGCATATAAAGAATCATTAATTAATTTGAAAAGTAGTTCTCAAAATAAGAATGATCCTAAAAGGAAAATAAGGCACATGTGCACTAAAGCCAATAAAATAGTTCATTTTATTTAATACATATAAACACAAACATATACCACTGTTGGTGTGTGTTGTATTCTTCCATGATTAGTTTGGGGGGGGGGGGGAGGGAGGGGCGAAAGCCCCACTTGTTTGTTGTGTCGGGCGCAACCCCCCTTGTTAGGGGGGTTCAGGGGGACAGTAGCCCCCTTGCATGGGGTTCGTTGCCCCAAGATTTTTTTTTGGAACCCTATATTAGGTGGGAAGACCTACCTATGGTTTTGTGCATGGGTTTTGCCAATGGTTTTGGGCATGATGGTTTTCTGCCGGTGGTATTTTGTAGATCTAGTCAAGGGAACTACGATTATGTTCTAATTCAGGCTTAATGGATTATGGTTTATGAATTCTTCAACATGTATATATATATGTATTGTAACATTGAAAGGAACATAATGAAAAATTAATTTGGTAGTCCCGGTTTTGGGATCCAGGGGAAATATCTGTGTATATCTATTTTATGTTTTATGTTCTCACCATTGTTTATTTTCTATTTTTAGAATTTGTATGTAGGTAATTTCTGTATAGGGTTAAAACCTACATTTGGTACAAGAGTTGTTTCAACTTCAATGGGATGCCTTTGTTGTTAAAGGGTTTTGATTGGACCTTTGGTAGACCCTATTCAATGGGATATTTGCAGGATCGATTCTTGTGGTGAAAGAAGATGGCAAGAAGTGGAAAGATAGGGATCGAGAAATTTAATGGTCAGAGTTTTGAGTTGTGGAAGATCAAGATGGAGGATCTGCTGGTGGATAAATACCAATGGATCGGATTAGATCTGGGTATTAAACCAATGACAATGTCAGTAGAAGACTGGGCGAAGTTGGATTGGAAGGCAAAGAGCACAATATAGTTGTGTATCTCAGATTCAGTATTGTTGAATGTATTAGGGGAAGCTACGACGAAGGATTTGTGGGTCAAGTTAGGGACTTTGTACCAATCTAAGTTTGGTGAACAAATTTTTCCTGCAGAAAAAGATGTATAACCTGAGGATAAAGGATTGAGACTTGGTGACAGAGCATCTGGATGCGTTTATTACTATGGTAATCTAGTTGTTATCTGTTGATATAAAAATTTTAGATGAAGATAAGTGCATCAATTTGTTGTGTTCTCTACCAGATTCGTGGGATAGTCTTGTTGTTGTTATAGGTTGCAATACAACTACCTTGAAGTTTGATGAAATAATCTCATCCTTGTTGTTAGAGGAGATGAGATAGAAAAATATGGATAACATAATGGAGATGCCTTATCTGTACGAGGACAGTCATAGAACAGAATAAAAAATAATTCCTCGAGTGGGAGACCTAAATCTAAAGGGAGATCTAAATCTCTAGGAAAACCTGCAAAGGTGTATTGGAGATGCGGAAAGGAAGGGCAATTCAAAAAGCACTGTAGATCTAAATTTCCTGAGAAAGGAAAGGGATTTGATGATGCTCCTTCTGTAGAGGTGAAAACCACCTCAGTTGAAGGTGGGGATGTGTACTTGGATTCTTCTTCAAGTACACATGTAGATCATGAGGCATGGTTGATTGACTCAAGTGCATCCTTTCACTTCACTCCCCATAGGGAGTGGTTATGAAAGTATGAGAAATATGATGGTGGTGATGTCTTCTTAAGGGATAATAGGAAGGCTAGAATCATCGGATGCAAAAAAGTCAAATTGAAGTTTCAAGGTGGAAGGATTAGAACACTTCCAGGTGTTTTGCATATTCCCACATTGGCGAGAAATTTGATTTCTGTAAGCAAGATGGATGATGCAGGTGTAAAAATAGTGTTTGAGAAAGATACCTGTAAGATGGTCTCGGGAGCACTGGTATTGATGTGGGGAGTTTGGATTGGAACTCTCTACAAACTTCTAGCTAGTACTGTTATTGATGGGTGCAACAGTTATGTGGTTCTTGAAAGTGGAGAAGAAAATCTAGTGGTCTTTGGAGAAAAGACCATGCTATGGCATCAAAGGCTTAGACATATTGGAGAGAAGGGTCTTCGAATACTTCATGGTAATGGTATAGTAGAAGGTATATCTAATTTCTCTCTAGATTTCGATTTCTATGAACAATGTGTATATGGGAAGCATAATTAGGTGAGTCTCCCCCCTGGTGCTAAGAGGGCAAAAGGGATATTAGAGCTTGTTCACGATGATGTGTTTGGACTTGTGTCTGTTCCATCACTGGGTAAGTATGTGTACTATGTATCATTTATAGATGCCTTCTCAAGGAATACATGGATATATTTCCTTAGGAAGAAATCTGAAGTCTTTGACAGGTTTAAATAATTTAAGGATTTGGTGGAAAACTAGACAAAGAAAAAGATAAAGGTGTCGAGGATAGATAATGGTGGAGAGTTTTGCAAGAAGGAATTTGAAGAGTTCTATAAAAAGTGTGGTATAGCATGATAAAATACTACTCCATACACACTAAAAAAATTGAGTTGCAGAAAGAATAAATAGGACATTGGTTGAAAAGGAAAGAAGCATGCTTAGTGGTACCGGGTTAGGACAAGAATTCTGGGCAGAGGCAGTGGAGACTACATGTTACCTGGTTAATAGATCACCTTCATCAACATTGGAGGATAAGACTCCACATGAGCTATGGACTGGTAAGAAACCCTCTCTTTCACATCTGAGGGTATTTGGCTGTGATGCATATGTACATGTTCCAAAGGATAAAGTAACCAAGTTGGATAGTAAATCTAAAAGGTTCATCTATATTGGGTATAGGGATTTTAAAAGGTTATAAGCTTTGGAACCGAGAAACAAGGAAGGTTGTGGACAATCGAGATGTGGTGTTTAGAGAGGTGAAAGATGTTATTAAACATGAAGTCCCACCAAAGGAATTTGAGAAGATAGAGTTTGAGCTAAAGGAGGAAGAATCAAACTCTACAGCAAAACAAGAAGAAGAGGATGAAGAGCCACAAACTCCAACTGTGAGAAGATCAGTTCAAGAAAGAAGACAACTAGAAAGGTATACTCCATTTGCTTTCTGTTCAAATTTTTCTTTATCTATAACTGATGATGATCCCAGTTGATTCAAAGGATGGAAAACTATGGAAAGAGGCCATGGTTGATGAAATGACATCTTTAGACAAAAATGAGGCTTGGGATTTGGTGGAATTGTCGGCTGGAAGGAAAGCCATTGGAAGCAAATGGTTGTTTAAGAAGAAGATGAATACAAAAGGAAAGGTGGAAAAATACAAAGCTTGGTTGGTAGAAAAAGGTTATTCTAAGGTGCCAGGAATTTATTTTGGTGATATTTTTTCTCCTATTTCCAAGGTAGCTTCTATTAGATTAATTTTATCTATTGTTGATGCTTTTGATTTTGAAGTAGAACAGATGGATGTGGAGAAAAAAATTCTTCACGGGGATTTGGAAGAAGAGATCTACATGAAGCAACCTAAAGGATTTGCAGTGAAGTGAAATAAAGAGCTAGTATGCAAGTTAAAAAATTCTCTGTATGGGTTAAAACAATCATCAAGGATGTGGTATTAGAAATTTGATACATATATACGGGGACTTGGCTTCACCAGAAGAAAATCAGATCATTGTGTGTATTTTAAATTAATTGGCGACTGTGTTATTTATTTGGTGTTATATGCGGATGATATGTGAGACTGAAAAAGAGATGTTGGACAGGTTGCAAAGTTTGTATCTTGGAGGAAAACCGTAGATTTCAGGATTGGAGAAAAATGCAAAGGATTCAACACATATTACAACAGTAAATCAAGTCTCCTCATAAGATGAAGATGAAGGCCCTAGTGATAGTAGTAATGGATCACACATCAATTTAGAGGGACAAAAAGTTAATATCAATAGTAAAGATGAAGAGAAATCAAAGATAATGGCACTAGAAGTAGAGATTCAAAGGCTTATGGTTGAAAATAAAGATCAGAGAATATTATTGCAAATATTTGATGAAAATGAGTGTGCCTACAAAGAGGAAATTTCTGATTTGAAAGATCAGTTGCAGTGATGCAAGAAGCAGAAAAAAAAAACAAAGAAGGTCAAAGAAGAAGAAAAAAATTTGATTGATGCTACAAACGAGGAGCACATGGACATAAAGTAAAAAATCATGACAAAGAGATAAAATTGTCTCATCTAATAAGAGCAACCGAAAGAAGATTAAAAAGGAGAAAATGCTACAACTGTCAAGAACATGGATATATAGTTGAAAATTGCAATAATGAATAGATGAAACCCCTCATCAAAAGGAGCAACCAAAGGAGAAACAACCTCAAGCATGCATGCAAAGAATATCACCATCATTTAGGTATAATAGTCCATTTTATGGTTATTGTTTCTCATGCAATGATTTTGGCCATAGGGCTATTGAATGTAGGGAACATACATGGAATAGAAATCAGATCAGCAAAAGATATCAGCCTATTCCTCTATTCCTTGGTCACATAAGATGATTTGTGTGTCACAATTTGGCCATAAGGCCAAGGATTGCAAGTTTCCCATGTGTTACAAGAGATCCAACCAGGGAGAAGAGAATATGCAAGGTCAACTACACAAGAAGAAGAAGGATCAACATATGAAAATTTGGAAGAGAATAGAGAAGCAAGGAACTCCCATAAAAAACTAAGACCTACAAGGTCTCAGGGGGAGCATATAGTTGCAGTTTACGTTGTATGCAAATTCTTAATTATGCAGCCATATAAAAAAGTGTTAATGAAGACAAATTTGCATTTTTACAGATGCATATGTTCATGGGGAGTTCATGAGGTTTGAAGTGTTATTTTCATTTTTGATCTATTCATATTCTCAATTTGTTATCATTTCATATCAACCTCATATGTGCTGTTTTTAGTCTTGGAGCAGTTGCATGCTGGGTTCCTATTGATATTCTTGATGTCATGACAACCGTGTAGTTGTTCCTATGTGCATTGTCTAGATGTGATGGAGAATCACACATCTAGGGGGAGAATTCGTTATTCCAAATGGATACGAAGAGTGTTGGCATTGTGTTAATTATGGAGGAGTTTGTCGTGCATATTTGACATTGATTTGATGCAAGATGATTTATTGTTTCTATGATGATTTTTATTGTTTTTGCCACACATTACTAGTTGGATGAGATAGTATGGTTGCATGGAAAACTTGGCATGCTACTAGTGTTCTCATTCCTAGACCATAGTTATGACGTGACTTATTATATCTGTTGCTGCTATGGAGATCAGATGATGTGTTAGAGTTGGATAATCTAGAGTATACACCTTATTGCTTGTGTTTTCATTTCTAGATGAATAGTGCATGTTGCTGATATGTACTTGATGGCTGAATGATATGTTGCTATTGCATGGAGAGAGAGTATGATGTGTTGGATATTCATGTGTTTGAGCCATGCTTATTTTTATTGTTGCTTATATATGGAGAGAATGTTGCTGCTCATGATGATTTGGTATGATGGATGCCATTGCTTGGTTTTTTCTCTCATGGGGGAGAGAGAGTGAATTGATGGTTTGAGGTTGAGGAGATGATAATTTTATGTTACTGATGGTGTTATAGTGCCAAATCCTATGATGTTATTGTTTTTTCTTAGTGCTTGTTGGATATTTACATATTGTCCACACATTGATGTTGTTGGAGAGATTACTTGTATTGGTTCATATGCTGCTAGTATTATTGTTGCTACTTGTTCATTCGCTGCTTTATGGAGTTAGAGTTGGTATCATTGTAGTATGTTGTTGGTTATTGAGCCTCATTGATGACTTATTGCTTCATGATGTTGAGGATATGCAAATGTTGCTGCTTCTATGACATATTTCCATGTTGTTGCTATTAGATGATTTTGTTGTTGATGCTTATGAGGAGCATGGTGGTTGCTAGTGGTAATCATGATTTTGCTACAGGATTTTCATTTTTGGGATGGTGATAGTCAAGATGTTGAGTGGTCATGCACTAGCATATGATGTTGTTATTACTTATATTGTTGCTACCATATATAGAGATTATGTCATTGCTCATGGATGCCTTGAATTTGATGCACATGCCATATGTTGATATTGCTACATATGTTGAAGATGATGCTACTGCAGGTGGTTAGGTTGTTGCTACAGGTGTTGCATATGCTTCTACATGTGTTGGAAGCATTAGAGATGTTGCTACATGAGTTGGAGTTGCCTTTACCAGTGTTAGAGGCACTTGGATGATTGGAGGTAGTTGTATGAATTGATGCTATTGCTGAAGGTGTTGGAGATGCTGCTACAGGTACTAGATATGTTTCTAAAGGTGTTGGAGAGGCTGCTACTGGTACTAGATATGTTTCTACAGGTGTTGGAGAGGTTGCTACGGGTACTAGATATGTTTCTACAGGTGTTGGATAGGCTGTTATAGGTACTAGATATGTTTCTATAGGTGTTAGAGATTCTGGACAAGCTCTAGAAGAGTTGAGCTACTAGATGGAGGTCACTTCATGTATGTCATGTAATTATGAGTATGATGTCCTATTTAATTGAGCTTTATGCATGTTGTTATGGTGTTAAAATATGTGTAGAGCTGTGTCATGATGTCCTTAGCTTACTCCTAGAGATCAACTCCAAGTGGTGGCTTAAACATATGTGAAACTTGAGTTTTAAGGAATATACACATGTTTCCTTCATAAGCGCTGCGTATACCCAGGAGTATAATTCGATTTACTTCACAAGAGTTGCGTATACATCCTGTAAGTGATTTTCCTCGCATTCCTTGCGCATCTCGGGTTAGTTTGTGGTTTTTTTCACTTGTCTTGTTTAGAACTTTTCATGTAAAGGTCAGAAAAGGTCAATAAGTTTCTATAAGGTGATTAACATTGAAAACATCTTTTATGAAGTGGAGTGAGTGGCTTGATTAAGTTAATGAGAAGAATCCAGATAAAATCAAGTATATGGAAAAATTTTGTGGAGCTCAGTAGTTCTCAGTAATTATTGAGTTGAGAACCTCAGTTCATCCATATATTGGTGGAAGCTCAATGATAGTATGGTTGATTCTCTTGATGTGTTGAGTGAGTGCGAGAGTGAGAAGAGTGTGCAAGCTGCGAGAGTTGTCTGTTGCATATTTTTTGAAGCAATTTGTAGGTGTTGTAGCAGCTAGCTGAAGTATGTTTCTACCCGAGTCTTATGTAGCAAGTGAGGAGGTGAAATAGAGTTTGATTGCAAGAGAATTTGGGGATTTTTCTCTCCTAACATATTCTTCAGTTTATTATTGAAGTGCAACATTCAATTGTGAGCAGTTTTGTTTGTTGCAGAGAGGGTTTTAGCTGATGTGTTGATCAAATTATTTTTTGCAGTGTTTGGTTAGATTGTGATGTAGTTTTTGTTGTAGTTTTAGATTTTGATTGCGTTCCTTGAAGATTGTTGTTGTTGTGTTCATTTTGAGAAGTTCTCGGTTTCAGTCTGAAAATGTATGAAATGAGAACCACATAGAGGAGTGGAGTTGGAGGACTTTGGTGAAATCAATGTAAGTGAACATTTTTCTCAATCCAATGGTAGTTGAATAGTTCAGAAGAATCTGGGTGAGGCTAGTTGGCCGTGGTGGCTTCTAGAAAATTGAAGTATGTAGAGTCGATTAATAGTTTAGGAGTAACCAGGCTAGGATCGTTGGTCGTGGTGGCTTCCAGTGAATGGTAATCTGTAGATCCGAATGAGAAAGAGATCTCCATTTGATGGTAGCCAACTATATCTTTATGTAAAGAATTTGCTTGACATAATAGAATATTTAAGAAACACAACAACAACGAGTACTTTTTCTCCCTAGAGAGGGTTTTCCACTATAACTATCTGTGTCAATTATGTTGATTTCTTTTATAGTTTCATGTTTATATTTGATGCTATGATCTACGCTTTTATGTTTCAATTTATGCATGATTAAAGAATAATAATTTGGAGAAAAAATTATAATTGCCTTCACTACTGATTCATCCCCCCTCTCAGTAGTGATCTAGTTTCCAACAATGTTCATAAGAACTATGGTTGAAGTATTTATTAGTGTCCTAGTATCTTAACTAGTGAAATAATTTTTTGAAATTCCTACAATACCGATTCGCGCCCCCTCTTAGTATTGTCCTGGTTTCTAATAGTTAACCCATAACTAAGGGTTTGTGGATCATCCATAACCAAATGTTGTTGAAGACAATGGTTTTGTATGGTTAATCCATAATCATGGGTGTGTGGATGACCCATAATCAAATGCTAATGAAAACAAGGGTTTAGTGTGGGTAACCCATAACTATGGGTCTATGGATGACCCCTAACCAAGTGATTACAATGTGTCAAGTGGCAACAGAGACAAGGGTTTAGTGTGGTTGACCCATAACTATGGGTTTGTGGATGACCCAAAAAGTGAGTTGGAGATAACAAGCTTGAAGAAGAATTTTGCGTTGTTGACCTATAACCATGGGTTTGTGAGTGACCAATAACTATGATTATTACAATGCATTAAGTGTTGATCCCTTATTGGAACGTTTGCTAAATTCATCTCTAAAGAGACTATGATGAGTGGAAAAGCCTTCAATATGCCTTGTAAGTTGTGATATTATGTAATGTGGAGTAGTTGATGCTATATTATATGAGGGAACTAAAACATGGGCAAAAGCTAGTAAAGCACTACCTCCGAAAAAAGCACAAGTAAGAAACCAAAGCATGATAAGAGGAATTCCAATAAAAAAATATGCACCGATGCATACCTTGTGATCATATAGTTCCATGAACTAAAATTCAATAAGTGTTTCATGAAATAGTTTGAACGCATCTTTCACAAACCTATTTTTGGTAAATTGCATGATCCTTCTACTCCATGACAACATTTTTTTTCAAGGGATTATGCACTCACCCATTGTTGGCATATCCAACGAGTGTAGATGTCTAGGATTTTTCGGGCAACACATTCGTTGCATTGCTCAGAAGCTTCATGAGCCTCATGAGCGTTCTCTGCTTTTTGCTTCCAGAAAGAAGTTTTGAGAATAAGACATTGTTGGTAGAATAAGTTTACTCCATGTAATGCATGAAAATGAAAACCGACAGTGAAGCACAACCAACCAATGAAAGAAAGACAGCGGACATACGTTTCAAGCGCATTCAACGTGAACGTTACCACAACCAACGTGATATATAT
>APFE030145160.1:0-30223 GCA_000404065.3 Pinus taeda | reverse complement strand
ACACTTTTATAATAGAAATACTCTGCAAGCATACATAACCTACCTTTTCCGCGTTTCCTCAGTCTTTACACATTTCTCGATGGATGCCTTTATCGTTGTCACAAGCTCGCTTTTCGTGATCGTACGACACATTCCTATTTTTCAAACGACATGCGATGACCTCCCGGACTTCAAATGCAATTAACCGCGTCTATATTTTTCGGGTCTGCCGTTACATCGCATATCGCATTTTGCATTGGGTAAGGGCTAAGGTCTATCTCCCATGAATAATTGCGATGCGATGAGGCCTCCGATCACATCGGACCTTGCAATTGGCACTTTCAACTAGTGTATCGGCCCAAGATTCAACATTCTGCAATATGGTGGACCCGCAGGGATTATTAAACGTAACACATATGTTTTTGGGTCTGAATCCCATCGCAAATCGCAATCTGTGGAACCCAACGCTTATACATAAGGCACTCTATGATACAGCGGACCCGCTGGGATTATTAAATATAACACATATATTTTTCGAGTCTGGCCCATCACAAATCGCAATCGACAAAACCAGGGGTGATGTTGCAAGTGACTTGCCGCTGCGATGTGCGATTGCGACTTGATCGCATCGCAACCTTGGTTGAACCAGGGGCCGATTATTTCACACTTGCTCCTTTTTTATTTCGATATGACTTTATCATATCTCCCTCTTGCTTTTATCTCTTTTTATACCATCAAGTGATTCTTAAATAAAAATTGAATATTATAGACAACGAAAATGCTTGATACTATACACAGAGCTCCCATTTACACAATCTAACTCTTTATAAAAGTTTTAATGAGGGTAAGATTTGTTTTTCGAGAATTTCTTTCATATTTTTCATAATCATAGCTAATGCTAATTATTTCTGCAGGTGAGGATCAAGAGAAGAAAATCAAGATTGAAGAGCAAACACATAAGCATCAGGAATGGTTTCAGGTAAAGGATGCATGAGCGGATCCGAAAATTTTATATATCCGGGTGTATTCTATTTAAGATCTGGCCTTAGGCATTCACGGTCAAGTTTCCATGTGTCGACTGTGTATTCTGAAATTTATGTTGTCCCAAGGTTTATCATGAAGAGATGGCACACAGTCATTCTCCTTTCCATCAGCATCCATTCATTTCCCCAGGAAATAAAACGCTCCAGCAAATGTGGCCTTGACGTGTCAACGGTTTCATCGATCGTTCTATGTCTGTATATTTTAATTTGTGTATTGAAAAGAGAGGGAGGTGAAAAGTCAGGGGAAGACAGAGGGTTAGTTTCTTTCTGCATAAGTATTACCTCCAGACATGGAAGAGGGGCTTTTTTGAGGGGTAGAACAGGGTGATTTATTTTTCTAATAAAGAAGACTATTTGGGTCAAGAAGAAGCCTCTTTTTTTTTTTTTTTTTTTTTTTTTTTTTTTTTTTTTTTTTTTTTTTTTTTTTTTTTTTTTTTTTCAGATTCTTTTTCCTTTTTCCTTGTAGTTTGGATCGGGTGTTGTGACTGATGAGGTTTATGTGTTTTTTTTTTTTTTTTTTTTTTTTTTTTTTTTTTTTTTTTTTTTTTTTTTTTCAGTTGATTATGGACAGTTATGTCTAGTCTTGGTTATTTGAATATAATTCGTTATCATGGTTAAATCATGAGTGCTCTCCTATTCGAAGCTACATTAAACATCAGTTGCAAGTTTTATTTGTAGAAACAGGAATGTGTATTCTTGTATGAATAACTAGATTGAAATTAAGCTTAAATACAACCTTGTTCATCGGTGAACTCAGTAATTGATTCATTTGGACTTGGAATCTCTATATGATGTTTAATCTCTTTTATTATGCTCCTGTAGGATAGATTAGAATAGTTAGGACTAGCATAAGTAGGTAGAATCAGTATAGATAGGACCTGAAACATATAGGTTAGTTGTTTCTTTTGTTGATTTAATGGAAGTTTCCTCTCAGGAGAAATCTTTCAACACCTGTAACAGTTTACGAGATCCTTTAAAACCCGTCGGAACTAGCCATTCCAAACTAAAGCAGATCTAATCAAGGTCTGCAATGGGGTTGGTTCCCTTTTGTTGGCACACGAAAATTCGTCATGTCAACAAATTTGGCGCTAGAAGGTGGGCCTGAACCGCCGTCCACATCTTTCAGGATTTCATCTATAAATGTCACACATGGATTCAAAATATTGATGTATGGATTGTAAAGGTCGAAAAGATCCTTCTGCCCATTTGGAAGAGCCTAATTTCAAAGAAGTAGAGGTCCCCTTAAGTCTCGTGTTTGGGTCACCCAAGGAAGAGAGACTGTGGGAGTATCATGTCACTCAAGAATAACCAGTCAGAGTACTTACTCATGCTTACGCTCGTTCCTTATCTCAGCTCCCCATCTTTCATTCTTTACCTCTGACAACTAAAAGAAAGCCAAGGATTTGTCCCATAAATGAAGAGACATTTGTAGCCCCTTCTCTTGAAGATATTGTGTTAGAGTCCTTGCAAAGTATCGACACTCCTTGGGAAGAAACTCCTAAGGATCCCCCTTTAAAGGTAATCCCTAGCTCAATTTGGGAAATCCTAACAAAGAACACCCGGGGGAAACCTTCAACCAGAACCTCCCCAACCATAATATGGCTAATGTTCCTCCTCCAGGTGGGAATCAACCTCCACCACCTCCTCCAAGTGGGAATCAACCTCCACCTCCTACGGGAGCACTCCCTCCCTGGCTTTCACTAGATACTGTAGCGGTACCTAGGCAGCAGCATGCCTTACCCAAGAATGCAGAAAGAGTATTGCCTAAATTTGACCCTGAGTGGGGAGACACTACTGATAACCATATTCACTCTTTCGTCTTAACCATGCACATGTTGGGGGTAGCCAATGAAGATGTGGTATGTCGCTTGTTCCCTTTTACTCTGATTGGTACGGCTTCCACATGGTACTTTAGCTTGAGAATAGGATCGATCACCTCATGGGGTGCCTTTTAGCAGGCCTCCTTAGACAAGTTTAGCGATGAAAAAACTCTTGCGCCCTTAGTTTTAGAACTATCCCATTTAAAAATGGAAACCAAAGAAAAGGTCAAGGATTTTAACATTCGATTCATCACTTTGTTCAATAGAATATCGGCTAACGCTATACCTATTGATGAGGTGCTCATGGAATTCTACATCACTGCTCTCCCTGTCCCTACCGCGATGTGAGTTAGAAGGAGTAACGCACAAACCTTACAGGGTGCTATTGATGAAGCAATAAAAGTCAAGAATGAAATGATCAGTCTCACAACATGTCATCATACAACCGAAGGAAAGAAAGCATCTTAGCCATCCAAGAAGAATAATGGGAGTGATAACAAAGTGGCTGAGATCAAAGAAAAGGACACCATAGATGTTGAAGGTTTCCATCAGATCATTAAGAATTGATGAACACAGTCATCGATATGAAAAGGAATTCTAGAGAGAGTAAAAATGGGAATGGAGGAGATTATAACAACATAAAATCCTTCAAACCTTTATATCGTAAGAAGACAGAAGGTGGTCATGATCAACTTGTGTTGTCTGCTCCACCCAATGAAGGGATTTTAAATATGGAAGAGCGGGATCTTATCGGATCGCTTCTTACCAAAGAAGAACCTATAGTAGAGCTGGAGCCATAACTAGAAGATGAGGAAGAGCCCCAAGTAGAAGATCCCTTGGATGAGGTATCTCAAATCAATGTACTGTGGGATTTCTATACAAATGGGAACGATGATGACGAAGGAGATAGTACAGTAGAAATCCATACTAATGAAATCCACACATGAAGTAAAGGGCCACTTGCAGGCATGATGAAGCCTGTAGACCAGACAAAGAAAGACACTCGCCCTTTGAAGGCATCCGCTCCCAAGTTTCCTATTGAGAAGAATAAACCTAGTGGTGATTCCAAGAGCATTCTAGTCGTGAACTATCCAGAGAAAGATAATACATCTCCAAATGTGATGAAGGCGACTCAAAATGGTAAACTCCCACCTAAGAACGGCAAAACCGGTACGTTTACTCTGCCCTACCCTGTTTATAACATTGATTACAATATCGTAGATGATCTTAAGAGATCTCGAGCTAATATCACATACTTCGAATTGTTAAAATTAACGCAGCAAAGGGATCTGCTTTTGAAAGCTATAAATGAACAAAATTGCAAATCTCCCACCAATCCGAGTAGCCAAACCAAGAAGTCAGTGTCCAAACCTATTAGAACCCCCAATACAGCCGAAACGCCATGATCCATGGAAGCCACTCTATCAAAAATGAATCGAACGCCTCAATATGCCAGTGCAACCATGATAGGAAGGAAATCAAAATCCATGACTCCACATTTCCTTATCACATTTGAAATCTTCAACATGAACGTATACAATTTCATGGTAGATTCCAGTGCCTCGTCCACTGTTATGCCTTACGTTGTTGCTAAAAGACTTCATGCAATGCCCGAGAAAACTAAAACTCGAATTATGCAACTAGATAGAATGAATGTAAAAGTAATTGGAGAACTGAAAGATGTGTTGATTCAGATGGCTACTAAACCACAGTACGCACAAGTCATTGACATAGTGGTAGTCAACATACCCGAGGCATATGGAATGCTGCTTAGTAGGGACTGGTCAGTAAATCTGAATGGGTATTTCTCAACTGATTGGCCCCATCTCTTGTTGCCTCAGAAGGGAAAAGGTGATATGCTGAGAGTTGATATAGAAAAATACATGAAGTATGTAGTGGTAAAACTAAACGACCCCAATGAACCTATAATATTTACCAATTCTATCCCTGGGAATTATAGTTTCGACGCTTGTGCCACGGAAACTTGTTTTGGAGAATTCCATGCAAAGACAGTTGAAGAAACTGCAATAAACACACAGTTGGAAGCTCTCACCCATAGTTCAACTGATGAGCTACCCTATAATATGGTAGATGATAGGGCCCATTTCGTAGAAGGCAGTTCATTTGATATAACATCGGATTCTATGTTTTGGACACTCTACTTTGATGGCTCTAACTGCCTAGAAGGTGCAGGTGTTGGGAGCATTCTCATTGACCCGCAAGGGAACCAACATTTGATGGCCAGCCGGTTGGAGTTCGTGTGCACCAACAACACGACAGAATACGAAGGCTTTCTACAGGGCTTGAAGAAGGCCATTGATATGAAGGTGAGAAATCTTAAAGTTTTTGGTGACTAACAAATAATTGTGGACCAGTAAGGAAAAGGATACATTGCAATTCACCACACCTGGTAAGATACCAACATGAGGTATGGAGATTAATTGATAGTTTTGATTCTTTTAATATCACACACATACCTCGATGGCAAAACCAAGATGCTGATCTGATGGCTAGTATGGCTACAAAACTTTTGTCTGATCTTAGATTAAACAAGAATAAATATTATGTTGAATTGATTTGCAGACCATCCGTACCTGATAACATCTCAAATTGGCAGGTGTTCGAAGGTGATGAGCAAATCCTTGAGTTCCTGCATTGAGAAAAGACATTCAAAAATCCATTCATTGATGAAAAGGAGCATGACAAGCTTATGAATGGGAGCGAGGATGAGGAAAAATATTAGCCCAATATAATTCCCAAGTTAGTTGTCAAGATGGAGCACTTTTATGACCTACATGATAAATTTAAGAAGCCGACTAACTGTAAAACACATAGCTCGTCCATGAAGTATGAGTTGGTCAACCTTGGAACTGAAGAAGACCCAAAAAATGTTAATTTGGGCTTGGGATGCTCTCCACAAGAAAAGGTTGCATTTGCTAAGCTATTTAAAGAGTACAAGGACCTCTTTGCATGGACATATGATGAATTAAAAACCTTCGATACCAATGTTATGTAGCATGTAATTCCTTTGGAAAAGGATGTCAAGCCCTACCAACAAAAGCTTTGTAAGATGCATCTAAGCCTGGAACCGTTGGTGAAGAAAGAATTAAACAAAATACTGGACGCTAAAATCATTTTTCATGTCAGGCACACCCGTTGGGTAGCCAATCTCATGCCAGTAAGAAAGAAAAATGGAGACATCAGGTTATGCATCGATTTCAGAAACTTGAATAGAGCATCGCAGAAAGATAACTATCATGTCCCTTCTATGGAACACATTCTTCAATGCATTTTTGGGTCTGAAATGTTGTCCCTATTGGATGGGCTTTCGGGATATAATCAAGTGTTGGTGTCGAATGGAGATCAACTTAAGACAACCTTCAACACTAAATGGGGCACTTACGCATATCGTAAAATGCCATTTGGACTTATTAATGTGGACATCACATTTCAGAGAGCTATGGACATAGATTTCCGAGGATTGATTAACAGATCAGTAGTGGTTTACATGGATGACATTACTTTGTATTCGTATCGCAGAAGAGATCATATTTATCACCTGAAACAGATCTTCGAAAGATGCCAAAGGTACGGAATATCGTTGAATCCCAAGAAGAGCGTTTTTGCAGTTACAGAAGGGAAACTATTGGGTCATATCCTCTCTAAATAAGGGATTAATATTGATCCAGACAGAGTAGATACCATCATGAGAATACAGCCCACTACAAATAAAAGGGCAATGCAATCTTTTTGTGAGAAAATTAATTTCGTTAGGAAATTTGTTTCAAGTTTCACAGAAATAATGCGTCCCATTCAGCTAATGATGAAGAAAGATGATGTGTATAGGTGGAGTGATGAAGCGAAGAAATCGTTTCAGCAAATTAAGGAGGCCATCACAAAAGCTCCTATATTGGTCAGCCCCAATTTTGATAAGGAATTCCTTTTGTACACTTTCGCCTCTGATATTTCATATGCCGCAATCCTCACCCAGAAAAATAATGACGACAACGAAGTCCCTATTTCTTATATGAGCTCTAATCTTCAAGGAGCAGAACTGAACTACCCAGACGTAGAGAAACAAGGTTTTGCGGTTTTTAAAACCGTGAAACATTTCCACCCTTATTTATTAAAGGCCAGGAATAAAGTAATCGTTCCCCACCCTGCTGTAAGAACCCTCTTCGTGCAAAAGGAAATGGGGGAACAAAGAGGGAATTGGATAACCTCTCTTCAAGAATACGACCTCGAGATTAAGCCGGCAAAGATAGTTTGAGGGCAGGGGTTATGTAAGCTTGCGGCAGAAGCTTTGGCAAATAAAGAAGTGACGTCGAAAGAACCAGAAGCGTAGAGCACGTGGGATGCACAAGTAGAATTCAGGGAGGAGCCTGGATGAATTAACGAAATGTTGATGCGTGAACGGGAAACGTTGGAAGTCCCTTTGGACCCTGAGTCGTGGTATTACGACATACACTTTTATCTAACATGGGGATCATGTCTTGAGCACATGGATGCATCACGAAGGACAACACTCAGATTAAAATCTAATTGGTATCACTTGGCCAATGACACATTATACAGAAAAAATTATGATGGAGTTTGGCTAAGGTGTTTGGAAAATGATGACGCTAATCATGTCTTGAAATAAATGCACGATGGCCCAGCAGGGGGTCACTATGGCGAAGATACCATTGCTCACAAAATATTAAGAGCTGGGTATATTGGCCTACAGTGTTCAAAGACTCGCAGGCATACACTCGGAAGTGAAAGGTGTGTCAAATTGCCGTAAGGCGAGAAAGAAAGCCAGTCGTTCCCCTCAGGCCTATTATGATTTATCGCTCGTCTAGCAATGGGGCCTAGATGTCATAGGTGAGATCACTCCGAACTCTTCACAGCAACATAAGTATATACCCACGGCAATCGATTACTTCACCAAATGGACCAAAGCCATCTCGCTTTGGAAGGTTAATGAAGATGAGGTAATATCTTTTATTGAGAAATTTATTATCAACAGGTTTGGCATCCCTAACGCTCTCATATTTGATAATACTTCTTATTTTTCATCACTAAAATTGACTGAATTTGCTATCGATAAATCAATTCGCATAAGGTATGCATCAAACTATTACCCCCAGGGAAATGGAGTTGCAGAGTCCTCAAACAAAACCTCGTCCGCATAATCCATAAATCTGTTGCCGACAACCAGAGGAATTGGCACAATGCTCTAACAAATGCCCTTTGGGCCAATAGGGTCACCCCAAAAGTGGCATTAGGAAACTCCCCATACTTCCTCATCTATGGACAGGAAGCCATATTGCCTTGCATCGTTCCCCTTCCCCGTTTACAACTCTCCCAAGCCTCGAGAGGGAAACCCTCAACCTTACTTCAAAAAAGGGTCAACCAACTAGTGAGGTTGGAGGAATTGAGAGATAATGCCACAAACAAGTTCAAGAGTCACCAAATGATTGTGAAGAGATGGTTTGATCGTCATCTGGCAGGAGATAAAGATTACCAATTCAGTGAGCTTGTCCTGAAATGGGACAAGTTGAGTGAGCCAAAAGGTAAGCACACAAAATTCCAACACTTATGGCTGGGCTCGTTCCAATTTGAGAAAAAAAATGGTTAGGGAACCTACAGATTGAAAACTTTACAGGGAGAAACCGAAAAACTCCCTGTTAATGGCCAACATCTTAAGAGATACTTCCAGTAGCCACCACATGGTGGTTACCTCCTGAGTAGGTTAGGATCCATTTTATTTTGTTGTTAGCTTAGTTACATTTTCATCCTGTTCGTTCTTGTCTTGTGCAAAGTTTATCTTCCTTATGGTTTGAATTTCAGTCCTTTTCAGTCTATTGATTTCAGTCTTTCAGTCTCGTTTTCACCTTTCATAACTCTCTTCCGATTGCCCTCATTCGCTACCTTCAAACTTTTGCTTCCCTCATTAACCTGTTGGTGAGTTTGCAAATCCTAAATTCATTATTACCTTGCAAATCAAGTGAACCTTCGATGAGCCTATGAGAATTGGAAAATCAGCAGTAAAATTTGAATCGAAGCCACTCATTGGCATCTGTTGGGAACTAGGTAGGCTTTCTTGATAACCTGGACACTCGAAGCTTGTAGGGACATCTTTATAAATAAAAAAATGTGTAACCACAGTTGGACTGGCATGGCAGAACGCTGCATTTTAAAAATCCCACCCAGACCTAGCCTATACTTTCCTATAAGGTTTGCAGTTATTCTCCATTGGTTCTACCCACCACACTAAAATTCCAATATTTGTCATCTGCAAGTAAACCTCCTTTCATGGGCTAAGCTTGATGTCGTATATCTTGTGGAAAATTTAATTTTGCTCTAGTCCTTGTGCCCAAAACGGGAAGGACTTATTTAAAATAAATAAATAAAATGAAATGTCAAGTCCTTGTGCCAATCGGGAAGTACAGGTTGTTTGGGACGCTGGTTGGAGTAGGGAATGTTGTTGGACTCAGAGTACCAGTTGACACAGCAAGCCCAACCTTGCTTAAGCAGTTTAGAAATATGGCATGATCCATGACTGCGCCCCATTCAATCATACGAAAGTATAGCACTAATTTTTTTTACATAAAGTGCAGATAAACATATGTACACATATTCATCAAGCTTGATGTGCAACAAAGAGCTGAGGTACACACCTAAACAGCTATCGACAAACTGGTGATGGCCCCGAAAGGATTTTGAAAGTAGAAAACAAATAAAGTAGGGTCAATAAATCCCATAATACGACCATTGGAGAATGCCTGTCAAAAACCTATCAGTGAGTAAAATCTTTTGTCTTTATCCAGCCTAAAGTGATTAATGCTTAAGTGGAACCCATGTCTTCCCTCTATACAGTTTGCATTTCAAGTTTATCTTAACGCCCTAATGTTCTACAAACCAAAGTTCATTTGGTAACAAAGATAACTAGTTTGCCCAGCGGTTCGCCATTTTGTTGTGGCCACAACCACCACCCTATTAAAACCTGCTCTGGTGGCAAATTTGAATGGGTCCCCTAGATGTTTGATCTTTTGTTTCTTACTGGAGTTGTCACATGGAATTACGTCTTCAAATTTGAATGGTTAAGGCCCCCTTTATAAATATCTGTAGAATGATTTATTTATAACCCAATCTAGCCCTTCATTCATATCCTTTCATCAGGACTTATTCATTCATCATAAACCTTCATGGTACTCTATGCCCGCACATATAACCAACCCCCACTCTCTACTATGGTTGTATTTGGACTCAACCCACAAAACCTTCTATCACGTCTTTATTTCTATTATAACGCTTTTATAATAGAAATACTTTGCAAGCATACATAACTTACCTTTTCCGCGTTTCGTTGGTCTTTACACATTTCTCGATGCATGCCTTTATCATTGTCGCAATATCGAAATTTCCGCGGTCACACTACATATTCCTCTTTTTCATATGATATGCGATGACCTCTCGGACTTCAAATGCAATTAACCGCGTCTATATTTTTTGGGTCCGTCGTTACATCGCATATCGCATTTTGCATTGGGTAAGGGCTAAGGTCTATCTCCCATGAATAATTGCGATGTGATCAAGCCTATGATCACATCGGACCTCGCAATCGGCACTTTCAACCTGTGTATCGGCCCAAGCTTCAACATTCCACGATATGGTGGACCCGCAGGGATTATTAAATGCAACACATATGTTTTTGGGTCTGAATCTCATTGCAAATCATAATCAGCAGAACCCAACGCTTATACATGAGGTGCTCTGCGATACAGCAGACCCGCCGAGATTACTAAACAAAACACATATATTTTTAGGGTCCGACCCATCGCAAATCGCAATCAGTGGAACCAGGGGTGATGTTGCATGTGACTACCCGTTGTAATGTGCGATTGCGACTTGATCGCATCGCAATCTCGGCTAAACCAAGGGCCGATTCTTTCACACTTGCTCATTTTTTATTTCGATATGCCTTTATCGTATCTCCCTCTTGCTTTTATCTCTTTTTATACCATCAAGTGATTCTAAAATAAAAATTGAATATTATAGAAAACGAAAATGCTTGATACTATACACAGAGCTCCCAGTTACATAGTCTATCTCTTTATAAAAGTTTTAATGAGGGCAAGATTTGTTTTTTGGGCATTTCTTTCATATTTTTCATAATCATAGCTAACGCTAATTATTTCTGCATGCGAGGATCAAGAGAAGAAAAGTGATATCGAAGAGCAGACACATAAGCATCACGAATGCCTGCGGGTAAAGGATGCATAAGCAAATCTGAAAATTTGATATATGTGGGTGTATTCTATTTAAGATCTAGCCTTAGGCATTCACGGTCGAGTTTCCATGTGTCACCTGCGTATTCCGAAAGTTATGTTGTCCCGGGGTTTATCATGAAGAGACGATACATAGTAATTCTCCTTTCCATCAACATCCATTCATTTCCCCGGGAAATAAAACACTCCAGCAAATGTGGCCTCGACGTGTCAACAGTTTCATCGATCGTTCTATGTCTATATATTTTGATTTGTCTATTGAAAAGAGAGGGAGGTGAAAAGTCAGGGGAAGACGGAGGGTTAGTTTCTTTCTGCATAAGTATTACCTTCGGAGACGGAAGAGGGGATTTTTTGAGGGGTAGAACAGGGTGATTTATTTTGCTAATAAAGAAGATTGTTTGGGTAAAAAAGAAGCCCTTTTTTTTTTTTCCAGAATCAGGGTGTTGTGACTAGCATGAGGATATATATGTTTTGTTTTTGTGCACAGTGATAACAGACAGCTTATGACTAGTCTTGGTTATTTGAATATAATTCGTTATCATGGTTAACTCATGAGCGGTCTCTGATTCGAAGCTACATTAAACATCAGTTACAAGTTTTATTTGTAGAAATAGGAATGTGTATTCTTATATGAATAATTAGATTGCAATTAAGCTTAAATACAGCCTTGTTCATCAATGAACTCAGTAATTGATTCATTTGGACTTGGAATCCCTATATGATGTTTAATCTCTTTTATTATGCTCCTGCATGATAGATTAGAATAGTTAGGACTACCATAGGTAGGTAGAATCAGTATATATAGGACCTGATACATATAGGTTAGCTATTTATTTTGTTGATTTAATGGAAGTCTTCCTCTGGGGAGCAATCTTTCAACACCTATAACAGTTTACGGGATCCTTTAAAACCCGTCCGAACTAGCCATTCCAAATGAAAGAAGATCTAATCAGGGTCTACGATCAGGTTGGTTCCCCTTTGTTGGCACACGAAAATTCGTCGTGTTAACAGAAATAAAATGCAGATGGTCTGAACTTAAACTCTATCTGATGTATTCTAAAGAAAAATCCTCATGGTTAGAAAAGTCGGGAGTTGATAAAGTGGAAGTTCACAACCATACATCAAATTCTCAAATAAATACCAATCTCCAACCTGAGCATCTGGACTGGGTTGAAGATTCTTCTTTATTTCAGGGAAAACCCTAGGAGGAGTTTCTTCAAACATCACTAAATAAACAATGGTGATGCAGGGGAAAACCCCACTCTACCCTGCAACCACCAGGATCTTCAACGCTCTGCTGATAAACCCACATTCATACTCTCAGAATTAAAAAAATTAACCAGATGCAGATAACTTCTAAGAAAATCTGACAACACCATCTCATATGATATCAATCTGCATCTCAATGTGTATCCCTATTTCGCCAACAAGGCAATCCAAGCAACATCCCTCAGGAATACGCTCTCTTTCGGTTCAACAATGGTGTGGTCTATTCCAAGACCAACCTACACTATAACAACCTGTTCATCAATCAAGCAATTCAATGTGGAAACACATACGGGCATACGAGACACCAATTCAACCTGTTCACAGCCACTCACATGAGGCATACGGGCGTAAATATGGTCATACATACACGGAGATTTCTCAATTGCGCCCAAGCTTTATGGTCTTCATTCGGGTGCGTCCACAGGTATATACATACCACAGGTTTATAAATACCACAACTCTGTTTAAGGGAAGCCGAGGAATGCTCGGCCTTTAGCAGGGTATCCGTGATTCCACGCAACAGTACCTAGGGAACACTGTGTAATCCTAATTCACAATTCTTTATAACATAATCACACATCCGTTGCTGCATAGAGTGCATCATAATAATAATTCAAGGACTGTGTGTGTTTTAAATTGAAACCGAAGACATCTGTCTCACACCACCGTCGCCAAGGTATGAATACACAGTTTTATGTATATATGTACATGAGCAAATCAAAACAAAGACATAACTCATGTGCACGATGGCGCCCACCGGGTTTGACATATCCATGCGTGTAGGGTATTAACACATGAGTCGAATATATCAACTACCAACAGCTGTGCCATGTGGAAGTGGCGGAAATTCAAACTTTTACAGCGATTTTAAACTATATTCATTTACACTATAACATCGAACATCTTAATACACAGTAAATATCATGCCTTCTTATACACAGCGAATAACATAGATGCATCCCGAACGCTGAGAGGAATATTCATTATTCTTTTGGCACGCTTCCCCCTCTCTCCCTCTGTATATCTTCAAAGGAAACCACGCATAACTACGACCTTAATCCAGAATGCAAACTATTTCAATGATAATTCTACAGCATGTGAAATACATCGATTTCTGCCATCATGTACAGAACCATCTCAGAATGCATTAACAACAAATATGCTAGAACTGAATTCAACACACTCATATATACAGAAAACCAAGCATACAAACTTTCGAAGGCTCCCAAGGAGAAACCTTCCTCAAATCTGAGCTTTCGCTCCTCTCCCAAATCTCTACGAAGAGTCCTCTTCTTATTACAATTGTCACTATATTTTATCCACTAATTCCTCTAACAATAGATAATATATTCTCCTATCATTAAAATCAAACAGAAATCTTCTATTTCGTTGCTTCCAAGCACACCTATACTAACAACTATTATCTCTACATTTAAATAAGATAATCTCTTATTTATTACAATAACAGACTATTTGAGGAATCCAACCTCCTTAGTAAATCTATTTTTGACCGACAGCTAATGAATTTCACTCTATTTTAGCCACAACATGTGACCATTTCATCACATTGCTGGCTGGGTCTAGATGCTCCTGCATTAGACTCCCAAAGTTTAAATTAACCCTGATCTCCTGATCATGCAATTTTGTTCTGTGTCCTCCTGGATCCCATACTTGTCTTCTGGAATAGAGAATTTCTTTTCCTTTCATTTGACTGCTCAACTGAGTCAAATGTTTCTCAGCACGGGCCACAATACCTACATTCACCAATAAATTGTTAGTTTTAAAAAAAGAGGACCTTTCGGTCTCTTTTGATGTTTCAGGCATCAATCTCCCATCATTGACTTTCTGGACTTCAATAGATCTTGTTTCGAATTGTTGGCCGCTTTCGCCTTCATCCTGCTAATCCATGGTTTCCTTAATGTCCCTACAGACCCAACTTCCTTGTGGATTTTGATCTTCCATTTCACTGCCAAATAACTTCTGCTCGATTCCTCTGATTTCAACATCATATCTGTCAATGTCGTTTTTTGTACCTACAGTTACATCATTATTTGAAAATTTATAACATTCATTCAACTCCATAAATGTTGAAAATATTTCATTTCTATCATGCACATTAACAGTAATTTCTCCTGGATCAGATTCAACAGGCTTTCCTCCTCCATCAGGTTCCTTTAGCCACCGTTCCAAAAACTCGATTTCCCTCTGAAATCTTTTTTGCACTTCATCACTACCTTTACTTTGGTAATCTTCCTGAGTTATCTTGGTTTCAGCATCATTACATCGAAAACTTTCATCAGCAATTTCATTAAACAAATACATTAGTTTACCTCAGAATTTTTCTTCGGCGTTTCCACTTTTCTCCTGTTCCATAACAGTTTTGAATTGCTGTCTTACTCCCAACAAGACTTCATTTATGATTTCTTCCTGTTGTCATAAATCGTTACCTTCCTTCTCTGAAAGGAATTTTCTACCGGACTTTACCTCAAACGTTTCATCCTCCTTTGTGACAGTTCCATCAGACTGCTCACCATATTTTGTGCATTCTGCAAACATACATAAACTGTGAGAAAAATTGCAAGACTGCATATCCTCATCTGCTTTTCTGGCCAACACATCTTCAGATGCTTCTGAACTATCCAAATAGTTCATGAGATCCTCCTCTTTGATCTCTTTACCCAGACTTTCACCCTGTTCTGGGCCACAAATGGAAACATCCATTTTTAACTCAGACTCTCTGAGTTCTCCACAACTCAACATCTGCTCGAGCTTCCTTAGCTCTTCTGCCAACTGTATGTTTATCAGCGTTTTCCTCTTTGTGTGTAGCTTCTGCCACTTAATCCTCTTTCTCATGGTCCAACCATGTGTCCGATTCTTCACATTTTCCTGCAACAACTCCATTAACAATTCAAGGTGAATTGTTATTTCAACTTTTTCCCACTCGTACTCTTCATCCGTCAACTGCTCACATATGCCACTTACCTTGGCATTTTCCCTCTTCCTTCCTCTGTACTTGAATACCTGTGCTGCCATCTTCATTAGTTTCACAATCCGCCACTCACTTACCACATGCAATTAACTAAATAAAAAAAAACTTGAATCCTCCCCCAGAGCCATTCAACAAAACCTTCTGTTTTCATTCAGAAAATAAATATTCTTCAATCTCAACAGAGCCAGGCTCTGATACCACTTGATGCAGGGGAAAACCCCACTCTACCCTGCAACCACCATGATCTTCAACGCTCTGCTGATAAACCCACATTCATACTCTCATAATTAAAAAAATTAACCAGATGCAGATAACTTCTAAGAAAATCTGACAACACCATCTCATATGATATCAATCTGCATCTCAATGTGTATCCCTATTTCGCCAACAAGGCAATCCAAGCAACATCCCTCAGGAATACGCTCTCTTTCGGTTCAACAATGGTGTGGTCTATTCCAAGACCAACCTACACTATAACAACCTATTCATCAATCAAGCAATTCGATGTGGAAACACCTACGGGCATACGAGACACCAATTCAACCTATTCACAGCCATGCACATGAGGCATATGGGCGTAAATATGATCATACATACACGGAGATTTCTCAATTGCGCCCAAGATTTATGGTCTTCATTCGGGTGCGTCCACAGGTATATACATACCACAGGTTTATAAATACCACAACTCTGTTTAAGGGAAGCCGAGGAATGCTCGGCCTTTAGCAGGGTATCCCTGATTCCGCGCAACAGTACCTAGGGAACACTGTGTAATCCTAATTCACAATTCTTTATAACATAATCACACATCCATTGCTGCACAGAGCGCATCATAATAATAATTCAAGGACTGTGTGTGTTTTAAATTGAAACCGAAGGCATCTGTTTCACACCACCGTCGCCAAGGTATGAATACACAGTTTTATGTATATATGTACATGAGCAAATCAAAACAAAGACATAACTCCTGTGCACGATGGCACCCACCAGGTTTGACATATCCATGCGTGCAGGGTATTAACACATGAGTCGAATATATCAACTACCAACAGCTGTGCCATGTGGAAGTGGCGGAAATTCAAACTTTTACAGCGATTTTAAACTATATTCATTTACAGTATAACATCGAACATCTTAATACACAGTAAATATCACGCCTTCTTATACACAGCGAATAACATAGATGCATCCCGAACGCTGAGAGGAATATTCATTATTCTTTTGGCACGCTTCCCCCTCTCTCCCTCTGTATATCTTCAAAGGAAACCACGCATAACTACGACCTTAATCCAGAATGCAAACTATTTCAATGATAATTCTACAACATGTGAAATACATCGATTTCTGCCATCATGTACAGAACCATCTCAGAATGCATTAACAACAAATATGCTAGAACTGAATTCAACACACTCATATATACAGAAAACCAAGCATACAAACTGCCGAAGGCTCCCAAGGAGAAACCTTCCTCAAATCTGAGCTTTCGCTCCTCTCCCAAATCCCTCTTCTTATTACAATTTTCACTATATTTTATCCACTAATTCCTCTAACAATAGATAATATATTCTCCTATCATTAAAATCAAACAGAAACCTTCTATTTCGTTGCTTCCAAGCACACCTAGACTAACAACTATTATCTCTACATTTAAATAAGATAATCTCTTATTTATTACAATAACAGATTATTTGAGGAATCCAACCTCCTCAGTAAATCTATTTTTGACCGATAGCTAATGAATTTCACTCTATTTTAGCCACAACATGTGACCATTTCATCACATTGCTGGCTGGGTCTAAATGCTCCTGCATCAAATGGACAAGAATTTTTCGACAAAATTTGTAAGTCCTAAATTTTGATAACACAAGTCCAATAAATAAATAAAATCAGACTTCCCCCCTCATCTCAAATCTTTAAATCCAAATTGGAAAAATTATTAGCTTAAAATATTGGAATAAATTAACCAAATGGGGCTAATAACTGAAATGCATGGTCAAACAATACTCGGACAGCTAAAAATTACTGGCATCTACAAGTTATTGGTTGAAGTGAAATCTAATAAAGGATTTCTTTATAGGGAAGGTTGATGTTTGGAATCTTATGATAGTTTCATCAACAGATTGGTCATGATCATACCCTCGTATAAAACACACCATATAAATCATTTGTGTTGAAAATTTAGGGAAGATAGGGGTTGGGGAGGTGGAGGGTGGGGTTGTGAATAACTTCATTATTTTCCACATGCCATTGGCAGTTTTCTGTTGTAACATCATTTCGGACCTCCTCCATAGTTTAGTTTTGAGCACATTGGAAGGTCTCAAAACAGATAAGAATTGTCCATCTTAAATTGTTGATTATTAACTACTCTAAGTTGTTGGCTACTTACCCATGTTGTAAAACGAGTATAATTATTCGAAATTTGAATTTTATTTAATAAAAAAATAAACTAAAATTAAAATAAATAAAAACACAACTTCTAACATTCATAATATTAAGATTAAAATAGATATTGTTAATTTATTCATTTATTATATTCTTTTTATTATTATTGTTGTTATTGGTAGAGCCCGCGAGCATTTGAACTTCGAATCTCATGTTTTACATATTACTTCATAACAATGCAATCGCCAGTTGAGCTACACCCCATGAGCATTATTATTATTATTATAAAGCCTTAAATGAAGTAAAAAACCAGTTAATAGACAACATTATCTATGATGACCATTCATAATATTAATTATCAATTTTGATTTAATACAATAATCATGTCTAGGAAATTTTTCTTTAATTATAATTTAAATAGGTAAAAATATATATTTTCTAAAATTATAAATAATAATACAAAATACTCCTTTCACACCCGTCACTAAATTTAATGTATTTAAAATATATTTATCTTAAAATTATCAGTCCCTGCCAAAGAAGTATAGATCAATTTCCAGTCAACACTTCTAATAAATGTAGTTGACTTTTAAAAAATTGTTGAATTTCCTATAGTTTATTATAATGTTTTGTAAAATGCAATTTTTATAAAAATATTGTAAATTATATATGTGTGTGTGTGAGTCTGTGTGTGTACACACACACATCTATATACACATACACAAATATATGTGTGTGTGTGTGTGTGTGTGTTTAGAAATGAAATTCTAATTTGTTGACTGGTTGAAGCAATTGAAAAAACTAATTACGTGTGGTTAGATGTGTTAGGTAAAATAAATAAATAAATATTTTTTAGTCAAAAAATACAAAAAAAAAAACCAAGTGACTAGTGACAAATGTGTGATCATTAAAAATAAAACTTAGTGATGGAAGTACATTGTCAAATTATGCATATTTATGTGACAAAACATGTCTACATACTTAACGTGTCAATGTGTACTCAAAAGTAATAAAGAACAGAACATATGTCTTGTGTTTTGCAAGACTTAGAAATAAAAATCGTAGCAAAATGACATATTTATTCAATACTCTTTTTAATAAAATGAAATGGTCATTGAACTTGTCTCAAGTGAAAATTTAATTAAAAATGAGAATGTTGATGATAAACGGCGTTGTCAGAAAGTGGCAGGTTCTAACCAAAATTTAATTAAAAACAATTATCTTCTAGCCATTTAAGAACATTGATGATCAGATTTCCTTGTTGATTCTCACTATTATTAACACACCATGAACTTTTAATATATCCCCTCGATTATGTAGAGGGGAATTTGGGATTCATGCTATAAAGCATGGTGTGGAGAAGTAGAGCCACAATTGCACGGTCCATTAGTCATCTAACATCTTGCAAAGAGTTGTAAAACTCGTCAATCATTTAACATCACATGAAGAGTTGTGACATTTGTTATGAAGTAGAGTTGTAGAAAAGTGTGGAAAAAGAAAAATACAGAGATTAAAGTCTGTGAAGTCATCAAAAAAAATAATAATAATAAATAAATTAAAAATTAAAAAATTAAAAAATAAATAAATATATATATATATATATATATATATATATGAAAGAGTCAAACTAGTAAGTACATCCTACTTTGACTCTTTCATATATATATATATATATATATGAATGAAAGAGTCAAACTAGTAAGTACATCCTACTTTTATGTTTTTTTTGCTTTGTTTTTTGTTTGTAAAGCATTTATTTTGAATGTGCTTCGAGTTCAATCATATTTTCCTAGCTTTTTTGTGCTTTGTTTTTCCTCTATTTACATGCATATGTTTGTTTGCGTGTTTCAAGTTACATGCATTTGTTTGTTTATGTATTTCAAGTGACATGCATTTGGTTGGCTTAACAATCTGCTTCCATGAAGTATGAAGCAATAATTCAGTTAACACTAATACAATAGCGTAAAATATGAAGCACCAATTCCATTAAGAGTAATACAATATAGTCATAGTGTAAGTGACATCACTAGTAGACGATGGGTTAGAAGAAGTGTATTGGACTCTCTATGTTGATATGTATATCTTATTATTATTGTATCTCTTACGTTTTTCCCTGATATGTGTACCTTATGATTGTTTTATATTAGAAATACACTTCTTCTTAGCTTAATAAAAGCATTACCAGTTCTTCAACCCTCATCTTCTGAGTGAAATGCCTCGCAAAAATTCACTTGAAACTATTATTTGAAATTATTAAATTTATTGCTATTTAGTCAATTTAGTATGTCCTAAATTGCTACATAAATTATCAATCCGGGAGTCGTAAATTGATGAAGTGTGGTGCACTGTATGTGCAAGACAACCTATTTCTTACTTTATTGTTTTCAGTTTTTATCTTGTTTTTGGGGTTTTGTTCTTGTTGGTCTCCTAGAGTGTTTAATGCAAATGGAAATCCTAGTCTAAGGCTTTAAGAATACTTTTAAAGGTCAAGTATGGATGTAGAATTTAAGACAAGGTTTATGCCTCTTATGGTAATTTCCAAACTTAGCACTTCAAAGATCCCAAAACTTGCTATCTATGAAATCAGAACTAGAACAAAAGTGTAAACATGCAGCTACATAAATCAAGAAAAAGATGAAGTAATGAAAATGAGGTTACTATCTCTGATGTCCATCTATTACATAATTAAAATCTAATAGACTACTGCACTCAAAACCAAAAAGTAAAGAAGTTGGAAACTAGTCACTGATTTCATCCATAATCACAATATTTCGTCAATTAACTTCTAAAACGGGGTTACGCTAAAGACACCAGAAATATCATCATATGGCATGAAAGAATGACATTTAAACTATCTACTTGCAGACTAACGAAAGCGAAATCAATTACTTCACATGCAATCACAATAGCTCACCAATTAACTTCTAAAACGAGGTTAAGCTAAAGGCACCGGAGATATCATCATGTAGCATAAAGAACTGATGTCTAAACTATCTACTTGTAGGTTAATGAAAGCAAAATCAGTTTACTTCACCTACAATCACAATAGCTCGCCAATTAACTTATAAAACGGGGTTAAGCTAAAGGCACCGGAGATATCATCATATAGCATGAAGGACTGATATCTAAACTATCTACTTGCAAGCTAATGAAAGCAAAATCAAATTACTTCACCTATAATCACAATAGCTCGCCAATTAACTTCTAAAACGGGGTTAAGCTAAAGGCACCAGAGATATCATCATATAGCATGAAGAACTTGATATCTAAACTAGCTAAAAGTGGTAAATAAATCTCACTAAAATCAAAGCATAACAATTGGAATTAAGAGCTAAAGTACAACAGAGGAAGCAAGTCTCATATCACCACTTGATGCAAAAACTACATTAAAAAGCTCGAGCATAACCTATCTTGAAATGCACTGATCAGTGTTAGTGGAAAATATAACAATGCTGCAAAAACATGTGCAAGAGTAAAACGATTAATACCATGAACAGAACATGAGAGATGTACAGTTCAAATAAAGGAAAACATGCATGAAAACTATACAAAATGAAAGAAAAACCTCAACCAGCAAGGGCCCTCTGCACAGCCTTGGATTAATATGCTGTCACTTCAAACCATGCTTCAAACAGTCATAAAAGAAAACAGAGTTCTTGTATTATGAAACAGATGATATGTCTCTCGGTTACAATAGAAAAATAATGCTAAAACAACAGTATCAAGACTAACTACTTGCGTTGCAAACGCTTATGCTTATAGAGGAAATAGTTAACTATCTTTTGGAGAAAAATCTTCAACAATGGACACGTGAACAGGTTAGAATCTGGATGTTCAGCCTCTTGGTTGCCATAAACATTAAATCTATGCAAAGTGGATATTAGATTGTGTTATGGAGATGGCCTGCAGATGGAAAAAATGGATCCGTTAATCCAGGAACGGTTTCGGACATTTTCACGTGCTGGAACAGAGTCCTAGTTGACATAGGACTCTCTATTGACCATCCTTTGACCGATTCCTTTCTTCACGAATTCGGCTAAATAGATAGGACCTTGTCCATGTGTGGATCATTTCTGAGCTGCCCATGTGCCTCATTTCTCCTGTCGACACCTGTAACCTACAGAACAATGAAAACGGCTGCAGAATTGTGAGTTAGCTGCGAAAAGTGACTACATTCCGTAGCTGATGAAAAAAATCTAAATCAAATAGCACACACAAGGATATAATTTGAAAATCACTTAAATGCACTCCTGAAATCAATATGTCACAACTTTTGATAACTTATGAGGCACTGGTATGGGAAAATAGAAGAGAAAAGGTTTAGGAAAGTATGTAGAAGAGAGGTAGTTATGGGGCTCAACATACCCCCACTGTGAAGATGTTGCATGTCCTCATGCAACCAAAAATGTGACTATCCTTCCTTAAATTCATTTGCTCTGAGACTTCTGCTAATACATCTAACTTTTTCTTCTTCTTCCTTGGTGTCACTATCATCCTGGGCTTCATCATAAGGCACTTGTATTTGAGATTGATAAGGGCTCTGCTCAACCTCCTATTCTTCTTCTTCAATTTCCTATTTTTCTTGTGCCACAATCCTAAATGCAACATGGTGTTTTCATGGATAATTTTGTCCAATTTGTTTTGCTCTTTCAATGTATCATTTTCCCTTTTGATATGTGTGTTCAAGACTTCTAGTTTATAAACTCTTGTTTTAATGATTGGATCAAAGTTTCCTGAGCTGTACCAGGCTGATTAGATGAAGTTCCCTGTTCTGTTGCAGTATTTTCCAATGATTCAATAAAATCGTACATATGTTGCTGAGTTTGATCAATTTATGGTGTGGTCTTCCTTTGACTCATTTCAAAATCTAGTTGAGGAGAAGGAGAATGTTGTGGACTATGATAAGGAGGAGTGATTTCTAGTGTCCGATCTGGTGTTTACCCTCCCAGGTCTATGAAGTGAGCTCCTTTGATTTGCATTTTCTTCAATTTGCCCTTTAGTCTAGAGCTCCTTCTTAAACCCTGTGAGCTTGTATCTCCCTTTTCTATACTTTGTTTCTCCTTTCCTTTTTCTTTTGCCTTAGTTGATTGTTCCTTAAGATGAATTAGTCTCTTAGAAAGTACCTGTTCTTCTTCCGAAGAAGGTTCTAGGGTCTGATAAATATCTTCAACATTTCTTTTCCCTTTATGTTTTACTTGTTTTCTAATCTTAGTCAAAGTTTCAAACAACATTTCTTCTTTACTATTTTCCTTGGTTACACTAGTAGGAGTATCTTAGATGTTTACATTTGTTCTTTTTCTCCTGCTTTTTCTTGGTGAGCTTCTCTCAGGCATTTCAGGTGGGTCCTGGAAGAAATTCCTAATTAGGAATTGTTCACATGTATCCCTTCTCTTTCAATTGATTTTCAACCAGAATTTTAATAAGGCCATGATGATAAAGATGAGGCTCCACATCATCTAGATTATTTTGCACAGTGGTAGACATCTTTCTCAAGCTACTCAATAAGAAATAAGCAAGATTGATGGTTTGACTCCCCAGGAAATTCATTAATAATCTTATATGGTACATGTACATAGACCCATACCTTCCTTCACAAGTAATGAATTTCTAAATTATCAACATCAAACTAGTCCACTTTTCTTTTAGGGCTAAAACATGAATTCCTCATTTAAAAATGGATATGTCCATACCTGGGTTACGCAGAATGCCCCTCCAGAACTTTTCATCGAAATCCTTATTCTTAAACCATCATTCTCCTTCTTGTGGAAGCTCTGTTGCTGCTACAATGGATGAATCTAGTACCGGGAATTTGATGTCCCCAATTTCAACTTCCATGCCATTGAAGGATCTTGCAAACGTCTTTGTGACTTCCTTATTATGACCCTTGAACTTTTGAATAAACTACAACCATCTTGCTTTCCTTAGCGTGCTCTTTAGATGTGGATAACCCTCCATAAATTTAGCTCCATCTAGCTCTGTTCTTACCAAAAAACCCATTCCTCCTCCTTACCTCGAAGATACCTCTGTAGATGATGGTTTCACAAAAGCAGAATGGTTATATAAGTGGAAAATGGAAGAGGTTTGCAGAGAAAACCAGTGGTTACAAAGCAAGAAGAAATACAGAGCATGCAGTGAGAGTGGGTTCACAGAGCAGAGGTCTATGTAAACAAACCCTAAACTGAAAATCGTAAAACTCAGTGTGAAAGTGTGGAGACAGTGTGAGACTGGAAAAACTAAACAGAGTTTGAAATAAAATGTTGCGAAGTGGACGTTGGTGAATTTATAAAATGGTTGCAGAGTGGAGCATCAGAGGAGAAGAGACATGGTCAATTGGCTCACGTCTGCATGATTAGTCGGTTCAATAGGTGTAATGCAGATGTACCACTGAGTACGAGTTGAATTCGGAAGAGGATTATGAGACCGTTAGAATTTGATGCGAAGGACATGGTGGAGTTAAGGCGGCTATCAAATCAAATCTTTACACATTATGGAGCTTGTGATTTACGAAGTATACAAATTATGTGTTTGAAATGCTATTTGAAAATGATTTTGCTCATACCTTGGAATCATACCTCTTTCGTTTGCTAACTTTTGATTGGCTGCCTCTGTAGGTGGTTTGAGGTGCTGGCATCTTCAAAAGATTTTCCTCTTCCATATCTACATCTTGCTTTTATCATTATTTGGAAAACACTTGACTGTTACTGCAGAGTAATAGAGGATTAGTTGCGGAATCAACAATCAGCTGCGGAATCAGTATTCAACTGCGTAATTAGAATTCGATTACGGAAACTGACATAGTGAATAACATATGACTTGGTGAAATGAATGGAAGTGGATGGAAATGAGGAATGACTGTATGAATGATATGTGGAAAGGTGAATATGAAGTTAAACTGAAAGAAATTTTATTGGTGGAATATGGTGGCGAGATGGAATGAAATGAAATGAACAACTATGAGTGAAATGAGAGAGATTTTTTTTGGAAAATATAGAGCATCATAAGCTTCTAATTTTCGCCATGTATTTTCTGTATAATACTACTAATCAGTGATTGGTTTTCAGGCTTATACATTATTATTATTATTATTATTAGTATTATTAGTATTATTAGTATTAGTTTTAGATGATGATGAAAAGAACAAGGACTAGGCTGGTGGAGAAGAAGGATTCTTCTTCACCAGCCTCATTGCAAAATTATCTTGAAAGATTTTGATAAACTCCTCCTTTGAGAGTGGCTTATGATAGATCTTCAGTCTGTGACCATTCACAATGAGAGGAGTTTGATGCTCATCAATTGTTTTGATTCTTACTACTCCATTGCTGATAACTTTTTCAATCTCATATGGCCCAAGCCAATGAGTCTGAAATTTACCTTGAAAATCTTTGAACTTGGAATCAAATAGCAATGCCCAATCTCCTTCTTGAAACTTTTTGTCCTTGATGTATTTGTCATGCCACTTAGCTCTTTGATGTTGAACTAGATCAGTTCTTTGAATTACTTCTTGTCTGATCTCATCTAATTCATTCAACTGCACCAGTCTGTGCTTTTGGGCTTCTGATAGATCCATTCCCAATTGAACTTCCATCTTGAAGGTCTTAACTTGGAACTCAATGGGGAGTAGAACTTCCTTCCCATAAACAAGCTCATCGGTAGTGTGTCTTGTTGTATTCCTCCATGTAGTTTTGTAGGTCCATAAGGCTTCATGAAGCCTTGCTGCCCAATCTCTTCTATGTAGATGAACAGTCTTGGTAATGATGCCTTCAATTAATTTGTTTGTAGACTCCACTTGACCATTTGCTTGTGGATGGTAAGGAGTGGATTTTCTATGCTTGACCTTGTATTCTTCCATCAACTTCTCCATCATTCTAGATGTGAATTGACTTCCCTGATTTGTCACAATTTCTCTTGGAACACCAAAGCGAGTAAAAATATCCTCATAAAGAAAGTTAACAACTAAATTTTCAGTAGCAGAAAATAATGCTTTGGCTTCTACCCATTTAGTGACATAATCAGTACATACCAATATAGAATTTTTCTGTTTGGATAGAGGATTAATAGGTCCAATAAAGTATAAAGCCCATTTTTCAAAGGGTTCGATGAGTACCTGAGGTTGCATTGGAATCTCATTTGAGGGGGTAGGTTTCCCTACCCTTTGGCAGCTGTCACACCTTTTGACATATTATTTTGCATCTTTGAAGAGGGATGGCCAATAATATCCTAAAGAAAGGATTTTATAGGTTGTCCTCTTGTCAGCAAAGTGTCCACCGTACGATTCATCATGACATGCTTTGAGGATATCAAGCATTTCATCTTCCCTGACACACCTTCTGATCACAAAGTTTGGCCCTATTTTAAACAATTCATTAGAAATCCATGAATATCTTGAACTCTCCTAAATAATCTTTCTTCTTTCACTAGGAAATAAATGTGGAGATAGTTTCCTTGTAACCAAATAGTTAGCCATATCTGCAAACCAAAGATTCTTAGTAGTTACTGCAAATAAATATTCATCAGGAAACTTATCCTCTACAGGAGAATCTTCTTTGATATTCTAAATCCTAGACAAGAAATCAGCAACTATGTTTTGTTTCCCTGGTCTATCTAACACAATAATATTGAATTCCTGTAAAAGTAGGAGCCATCTTATAACTCTTCCATTAGTAACAGGTTTGTTCATTAGATATCTAATTGCAAAATGATCAGTATGAATAAAAGTTTCATAGCCTGTTATATAATGTCTGAACTTATTAATTGCATGAACAACAGCTAAGAACTCTTTTTCAGTCACAGTATAATTCAACTCATTGGGAGTCAAACTTTTACTGGTATAGTAAATGGCATAAGGAACCAAGTCTTTTTTTCCCAACACAACTCCTAGAGTTGTATCCGAAGCATCTGTAGAAATATGGAAAGGAAGTTTCCAGTTTGGTCCTCCCAAGATAGGTGCTTCATATATTCTTGTTTTCAAAGCTTCAAATGCTTATTGGCAATCAGGACTCCATTTGAATTCACAGTCTTTTGTAGGAAATTTGAAGAGTGGAGATGTTATTTCGGTAAAGCTTTCTAAAAATATTCTATAGTATCCAGTAAATCCTAGAAAACTTCTAACATCTTTTTGACTATTTGGAATAGGTAACTTGGATATGACTTCAACTTTTGATTTATCAACTTTAATCCCATACCCTGAAATATGATGTCCCAAAACAATGCCTTCAGTAAACATCATAAAGCATTTTTCATGGCTTAATGAAAGGTTTGTTTCTTTACATCTTATAAGGACATTTTCCAAATTTTCTAAGGCTTCTTCAAATGTATTACCATAGACTGTAAAATCATCCATATATACCTCTACACAATCATGGATTAGATCAGAAAATATTCCTAGTATTGCTCTTTGGAATGTTGTGGGTGCATTGCATAATCCAAAAGGAATCACTTGGTAGGCAAAAGTTCCCCATGGACAAGCAAATGTGGTTTTATCCTAATCTTCAGGTGCTACCTGAATTTGATTATGACCACTAAAACCATCCAGAAATGAAAAGTAATTTTTGCCTGCTAATGTATCTAATTCTTGATTGATAAAGGGCAAAGGAAAGTGATCCTTTAAAGTTGCTTTATTCAATTCCCTATAATCAATGCACGCCCTCCATTTACCATTCTTTTTGGGTACTATAACCAAGGGAGAAACCCATCGGCTATCTAAAATTGGGTAAATGAAGTTCACATTGAGTAGTTTTTGGAGTTCTTCTTTCACAATCTCCCTAAGATTTGGATTCATCCTTCTCTGAGGTTGTCTGATTGGTCTACTGTTTTCCTCAATATATATATGATGGATGAAAGTCTTAAGGTCAATACCTTTCATATCAGTATACTCCCATGCAAATGTAGTAGAATGCTTTTGCAAGATTTTGGTTAGCTCTTCCTGTTGTAACTTTTCCAAATTTTTGTTAATATTCATTGTTTTACCTAGGAAAATTTCAACTGCAGAACTACCAAACTCTTCCATAGAGTAGAGAGACATTTGCCTTGATGACAAATATTCAATATCAGAATCTAACTGAAATTGTGTGTGATCATATTCTGAAGATGTTTCAAAATTTTCTAATGCATTCAAGATTTGACTATCTTCACTAACTTCAGAGAGAGTAAAGACAGGTTATATAGTATCTTCATCATCGACCCATTAATTGTCTCCTACTTCTATAATTGCTTTTGTTGGGGGATACAAAGTGAATTTCTTTGTTGAACTACCATCGGAAATGTACATGTCCCCAGATCTACAACTAATGAAAGCATCAGCTATGGCTAGCCAAGGTCTTCCTAGGATGAGTGGGTACCCTCCTAGATTACTCTTGGGAGTCAAAATCATGAAATCCACTGGATATTCCCAAGAATCTAAGGAGACCAAAATATATTCTAGTACACCATCTGGTTTGATTATTGATCTATCTGCAAGTTACAGTAAGGTAGGTGTAAAAGGAAGATTAGGAAGTTTAAGTTGTTCCATAGTCTGTCTACTCATAATATTTATAGCAGCCCCTAAGTCAATCAATGTATTTGGAATTTCTATCCCATTTATGTGTGTCTTGACAATTGGACTACCTGGATGCACATATTTCTACATGGTAATCTTTCCCATCATGATATCTGCTATTTTTCCTACCAGGTGGATTCTTTTTGTGTCTCTCGGTTTCCTACCTAGTCTTTTAATACTCAACTCCTTTATTGTTTTTGCTAGAATAGGAATCTCTCTAATGGCTTGTAGCAATGGAATCTTGATACAAACATTCTTTAATTCATCTAGGAAATCGTAGTTAGGCAACAAGATTTGTTTTTCCACCCCCTTGTCAATTTGTAATCTTTCAGGGAAAGGAAGTGTGGATGTAGATACAGGTTGCTCAACTATAGGAGTTGTGGGGGTTGACTCTTTTTGTTTTTCTTTTTGAATGGTTGGGTTTTGAAGGGATGCTTCTTCAAAACTTTTATTGACTTTCAGAGAATCCTCCTCAGAAACATCTTGCTCTTGAGCATCTATAGAAGGTTTTTCCTTTTCTAAAATCCTACCAGATCTAAGTTGAACATCACTAAGATCTAGAGGAACAATCATGTAGGTAGGAAATTGTTGTCCTTCTATCATGTAAGCATTCTAAGGGTTTTTGTTGTTAGGATTCGGTAATGGTTGGGTTGGTAGTTGATTTGGCTTCTGTTGAAATGGAAGCAAGAGTTGAGAATTTTGATTTTGTTGAGGAGGTTTTTGTTGTGGAAATGGTAATGTAACTTGTGGGCTTTGATTTGGAAGTTGCGGATTTTGTTGTTGATTTTGTGGAAGAGGATGGCCTTGATAAGAAGGAGGATATTGATATTATTGAGTAAATCTCCCATAAGGATTTTGTACCCCTTGTGCCCATGATTGAGATTGATACTGATTTTGAGGTTGGGGCCAAGGTTGTTGCCAAGAATTCCAATTTGGTGGGGGCTGAAAATTCATAGGATTGTTAAATCCTTGATTTTGTTGCCCTTGCCGAGGTCTTCTTGAAACAAAACAAAGAGATTGTACTGAATTTGAGTCCTCTTAAAAGACAGCTTTGAGTCCTGGGATTGAAGGACAATCCTTGGTCTCATGACTTTCTGAGCAAATCATACATGTTTCTACAACTTTTGCATCCAAAGGACATTCCCTTAGAGCATGTTCCTTTCTACATTTTGGGCAAAAGATGACTAAGGCATCAGCTTCTATTTTCTGCTTGTTTTGTATTTTGAGGGTGTCTAGCTGTTCACTAAGGCTCCCTAAAATGTCAGTTTTGAATTCTTCAAGCATATTGCCAATCTCTGCTCTACTTACTGATCCAGTTGCAAATTTTTTTGCTCTAATAAGAGAAGGATCTCTAGGCCCTTTTCCAGTTTTAGATTTTCCCCTTGAGAGATGGACACATAGTTCTACTATGTCATGTCATGGAAGTTGAGAAATGTCTCCCTTCCCCATCATGTTTAAAATATATATCCATTCATCTCTAATGGATTTCAATAGAAGGGCTTTCAAGGTTTCCTCATCTAAATTGTTCATTTTTGCTCTCTTTAAGTTATATTGAAATCTTTCAAGTAAATCCTCCAAGTTCTCATCTTCTTTTTGCATCATTTTGAATATCTCATCCTTATGATTAGTGGGCATACAATAATCCAAATATCTATCCAAAAATGTTTGCCTCATATCATTCCAAGTCCTAATAGATTGAGTGACTAATCCCATGAACCATTTTAGAGCAGCCCCTTTCAATGTTGAAGGAAACAGTTTGAGTTTTTGAGAGTCTTCTAAATAGTCATAGGTTCGGCATAAGACTTCAAACTCAAATAGAAATGTCTCAAGATCCTCACTTCGCAATCCATAAAAGTTTGGGAGGACAGATGGTGAAATGTTTTTCATTGTTGTATGGGTTTCCTCATCGACTATAGGGAATCCAAATGAGT
>APFE030145158.1:2548-69385 GCA_000404065.3 Pinus taeda | reverse complement strand
AACCCAGGGAAAGCCTCAGCCTAAAACCCCAATCTTTGTATTATCATACAAGTGGAAATCTTGTTCAAGTTACAAAAAGAATCAACTCTCAAGCTATCCTGCTTTCTCTGTAATCAAACAATATAGCTCACAAACTGAATAGACATAGTATATGTCCTTCTCTAGCCCTCCAAGCCTCCGATTTCCTTGCGCAGTTTTTCTTGGGGTCCAATGATGTCACATGTGTGAATTGGCCTCATCACACTCATTAAACCTCAAGAAGTAATTACGCATACCTCAAGGAAAGAATTCCTTCTGCATGCAAGGAATATTTACAATGGAATATTCTAGCAACTGATAATACACTGCCCTCCATCTGATCTCATTTGGGTCTCTATCTAAACTGACATGCATGAGTTATTTATGAGAGAATATTCAGTTATCTGAAGTGTAGTAGTTACATGCATGCAAGCATTAACTAACTGAACTTACATTAATTCAACAAACTGTTTGAATTAATATAACTGGAATTGACTCAGTTAACTGAGCCAACTAATTACAACTCATCATTATCTCTTTAATTGATGGATAAATTCCTCAATTAATGGAGAAACTGTTGCATGTCCCCACATAGACTTCATGTTTGATTTTCCTTAACTAATTAATTCAAGATGAGTTAATTAATTATTTTACAAACAGCTGCTAAGATCAAATTCGAATTTTACTTCACTATTTTAGTTTACGGACTGACTAAATAGGAAGGTATCCCGAAATGCTATTTATAGATTTTTATCACTTCCATTTTTCCATCCATTGTTGCTAAGATCAACACTGGTTGAACTGCTATTTATAGCAATGCTATTTTTAGAAATTATATTTTTAGCATTTCTTGTTGCTATTTTCAACACTCCCTCTCAACAAGAAAGGGATTATCAGTAACCCCAATCCTGTCTCTGTGGAAATCGAACTTGCATTTTGACAATGCCTTAGTCAAAATATCTACATCCTGTTCCTCAGTCGAAACATACAGTAACAACATGATCCTCTTAACCACACAACCTCGAAGATGGTGATACCAGATATCAATGTGCTTAGACCTGTCATGAAACACTGGATTCTCAAATAGTTTGATACAACTTTGGTTATCGCAATAGATCACTATAGGATCCATCCTCTGACCATACAATCTCACTAGAATCTTCCGCATCCAAATGGCCTCACATGCAGCCTCACTAGCAGCCATGTATTCAGCCTTTGCTGAGCTAAGTGCAACTGATCTCTGTTTCTTGTTGTACTAGGAAACTATAGCTCAACCAAGGTTGAAGATTCCTCCAGAAGTGCTCTTCCAGTCTAATGGACTCCCTACCCAATTTGCATCTGTGAAGCCCTGAAGCTTCACTCCCTTTATCCATCTGTACCACAATCCGAATTGAGATGTGCCTCTGAGGTATCTCAGCACATGCTTCACTGCCTTCCAAAACAACTTGGTAGGTTGAACCATAGCTTGACTCAGTTGGTTCACCACAAAGCATAAGTCGGGTCGTGTGTTCACTAGATACATAAGTGAACCCACCGGCTGCCGATAAATAGTAGCAGCTACTACCTCACCTGAAGTAGCGTCCTCCTTCCTCCAGTTCCTAGCTAGAGGAGTCTACATGGGCTTTCACTTCTCCATGTGAAAGCGCTTGAGTATCTCATTTGCATACTTGCCTCGAGACACAAATACTTCACCATCTTTCTGCCACACCTCCATGCCTAGAAAGTAATGCATAAGGCCCATGTCCTTCATCTCGAACTCTCTTGCAAGGTCCTCCTTACAAGACTATATCAATTGATCATCACCTGTCAAAATCAGATCATCGACATAAATAACAATGATCAATGGTTTACCTTCTACCATGATGTGGTAAAGGTTCACATCTGCTTCACTCTTGTGAAGCCCAACACGGTGAAATAGTTGTCGATCTTGGTGTACCAAGCACGGGGTGCTTGCTTCAGCCCATACAAAGCCCTCTTGAGTCTACACACATGTGACTCACGATCGAAGGTCTCGAAACCCTCTGGCTGCTCAATGTACACCTCCTCCTCAGTCTTCCCATTGAGGAATGTTGTCTTCACATCCATCTGGTCGATCTTCCACCCCATTTGAGCTGATAGAGCCAATATCGATCTAATCGATGGGTACCTTGCTACGGGAGCAAACGTCTCATCGTAGCCAATCCCCTTGACCTGTGAAAAACCCCGGGCAACAAACCTTTCCTTATGTTTCTCAACACTGGCATTAGCTACCTGCTTTACCTTGTAAAGCCATATGGAACTCACCACTCACTTGCTCTGAGGCCTTGGGACAACATCCCACACACTGTTTCAAATGATAGAGTCATACTCCTCTACCATTGCATCAACCCAGATTGGTTGCTACACTGCCTCGTCGAATGAAGAAGGTTCGCTATCTACACACTCCCCAACCAGGGCCATGTACCCAGTGTACCGCTTGGGTGACCTCCTCTGTCTGCACTGAGAAGATGGTTTTCCCACATTCTCCCGCACATTGATCTGAAAATAACTCTTGAGTGATCTCAGTTAAATGATTATTGAATGAAGGTATTACAGACTCATGTGCTGGTGTGTGTCTATGTAATTTTAGGCAATGGATCGATCAAATTGCAAAATACACAGACACAGGGAAAATGGAAAACAATAAGAGAAACACAGTAAGCAAATACAAGAACACAACAAATTAATAAGGAGTCCCTATTCTCCAAGGCTACATCTCTGGTTTAGCTTTCAGTGGTGGCCTTCTTTTATTGTGTTTTTAAAGCAGAGATTACAATGAGGAGCTCAATTTGAGTCTCCTGAAACAAATAACTCTTGGTACGGTGGTTCTTAGATTCCCCATGCCACTAGAATGCACATACTTTTTTCTTTTCCAAGCCTTGACCTCTCTAATCTTTAATGGGAGGAGCCCAATGTGGTACTCAATTCCCAACAGATTCTCACAGGGATTGCTTGAACCTCACAAGCTTTCTGTCTACTCGATGCTGCATTAGGTCAGCGCGACTCTCTGTTTTCTGCTTCTTGCTTCACTATCTCTCCTTCGCTCTCGCTCTTTCTGTCTTCATGTTCTGTTCTCTGTTTGTTCATGGCTTAAAGCCAATCTATCCTTGACCATTCGCTTCCTCTTCCACCCCTTTGGATCGCCTGCTGTTGTTTGATTGGAGTTCCCTGCCTCTGCGTCATCGCCAATGGCTCACAGGGAAGCGGCCACTTGTCCTCTCATGAACTACGCCAGCTCTTCCTCAATGGTTCGGCATTTCAGTTACACTGTGGAATGACTCATCTTCCAACTCAGCGGTCAAATTGGACTTCAAACTTTTATGTGTTGTGGCTTAATTCCCTTGTCAAATCCAGTTTCTCCATCGAGAGAAATCTCCACCGTAAGATCTGGAGCCCCTAGATAATGCGGTGTTCACTCTTTTCGCACGGTTGACTTGCTCGACCATTAGCACGCGATGAGAGGCAGTTTTCTCTCTCATCCGCCGGACATGCGTCGTGCGCTGAATAGAATCGCTCGTTTTCTGCCAAATCTGCTTACCACCCAAGGATGCCCCCGATATACCGTCGGTTTTGGAGTGCAGGACCTGCCTTTCGCCTTAGCGCTTTCCCTACGATTTCCTGGCTTCCAATGCGCCTGAGCGCTCGAGACCTTTCCTTCTCGAGGGGTTTTGTCCAGCGATGCATGATTAGTGATGATCGCGCATCAAAAATGGCCTTCGTTTCCTGATTCAGGCTTGGTAACTATCAGTTTTGCCTCCTGCGCAATCTCCATGGGCCTCAATTAGCACGCTTTGACCGAGGTCCTCATCGTTCCTTGCTGGCTGCAAACTGCCACTATCTAGAGGTCTTCGTGATCGCTCTGTGTTCATAGATTCAAAGTCTTTCCTATTTTGATACAGTCATGGCACTTTGATAATCTTCATGGATCCAATTCAGATCACGAACTTCCCACTGAAAAAGCTTTTGGACCAACAAAAGTTGGTTTCAAGCATTGACTAAGTGAGGGTACAATTGTCTCACTTGTCCAATCTCTATCCACTTTTCACTGCTCGGCTTTGAACCCTTGAGCCCAACTCTGAGGTACTCAACATCTCTGTGCGTCGTCCTCACCTTCCTATCCAGAACTGTGTCTTCTGGTAATTAATTAAGATACTCAGGTAGCAGGTCATCAATAGAAGGCAATTGACTCTGTTCTTCGGGATCCTCAATTAGTGAAGGTTCAAACAATCTCAAGAAATCTGCGTTCATGACTGAGTAGATGTGCATGTAAGCTAGTAGATCAAGGCGAAAGGCATTCTCGCCAATCTTCTCAAGTATCTTGAAAGTTCCATACCTGATAGGCTTTAGCTTTTTACCTTCACTTTGCATCCTATCCTTGCTGATATACAGCTAGACTTGGTCACCAACTTGGAAACTATGCTCCATCCGATGCTTGTCATGCCTTGCCTTGTATTTGGCTTGGCTCTTTTCCAGTTGTTCCTGTACTGCCTAGTGGATCTCTTGGATTTGTTTAATGAACCTAGTTGCCTTGTCCATATCAATGTGTCCCTCAATTGTGATGTCTTTACCAAAGACAAAATCCAAAGGAGACCTTGGTGTGAAACCAAAACATGTCTCAAAAGGAGATCTTTGTGTAGAAGAATGTTTTGCTCTGTTGTAAGCATGCTGCACATAACACAAATGTTCATCCCAAAGCTTAGGATGCTTGTTGCAATATCCTCTGAGTAACTGGATCCCTGTCCTGTTAACTACTTCTGTTTAGCAATCAGTTTGTGGATGAAAATTTGTGTTTTTCTTCAGTTTGGTGTCCATCAGTTCCCACAGACTTGACCAAAACTTCCCCATGGGTGTCTCAATCAGATATAATAGAAGTGGGTAATCCAAAATGAACCCATACATGTTCAAAGAACAATTTGGCAGTTTGTTTAGTTGTAATTTGTTTATTACAAGGTATCAAAATACACATTTTGTTGAATCTATCCACAACAACATACAGATAATCATGACCTTTCCTAGATTTAGGTAGTCCTCCAACAAAATCCATGGAAACACTTTCCCAAGGATCATGACCTTTCCTAGATTTAGGCAGTCCTCCAACAAAATCCATGGAAACACTTTCCCAAGGGTGAGAAGGAACTGGTAATGGAGTGTACAAGCCTAGTTTTCTATTGCTGGGCTTGCTTTTAGCACACATAGTACACCCTCTTACATATCTAGAAACTGTCTTGTTCATGTTTGGCCAATAAAAAAAGTTGTGCAACTGTTTTACTTACCCCAAAGTGACCTAATATTAGAGAAGTGTGTTCTTCTCAAATTATCTTTACTCTTTCAGTTCGTGGAATGCATAACTTCCCACAATTGGTATAAGAGTCGGTCCTTTACATGATAATCCAATTCTTCTACTCGTTTTCCTTGACTTAAAGTTGCATATACATCTTTAAAGTCTATATCTTGAGCATATTGTTTAATGTAGCTTTTATGTAGCACAGAATTATGCTTAAGTATAGTAGATGCATTTATAATGGGTCTAGATATCATGTTTGCAACTTTGTTTGTGTATGCCCTTTTTATATATGATGACTATATGAAACTATTGTAGAAAACCCATCCATCTGTAGTGTCTTGATTGTTGCAATTTAGTTTGGGAGTGTAGATATTGAAGTCATTGATGATCAGTATGTATTACTGTCTCTTTGCCCATTAAGTAATGTTTCCACATTTTCACACTCTGTACTAATGCATACAATTCTTTATCATACGTAGGATAGTTAACTACTGCAGAATTAAATGTCTCAGAATGATAACATATGGGTTTACCATGTTGTGTCAACACTACTCCCATGGCATAGTCACTGGCATATATTTGGATCTCAAATGGTCTTTGAAGATTAGGTAGTGCTAGTATAGGTGCTATACTAATCTTTTCTTTTAAGGTGTCGAAGGCTTTCTGCTGTTTGCCTCCCCACTGAAACACCTTGTTCAATCTTGTTAAAGCATGTAAGGGAGCTTCAATTAAGGAAAAGTTAGAAATGAACTTCCTCCAATATTGTGCTGCTCCTAAGAAGCTTCTAACTTCTGTAACAGATTTGGGTTTAGTCCAGTTTACAATGACTGCCACCTTAGAGGGATCTATCTTCAATTCACCACCCCCTACTATATGACCCAAATAATTCAGAGATGTTTTTCCAAATTCACATTTTGAGAGTTTATCATAAATTTTTTCTCTTTTCAAAACATCTAGTGTCTGTTTAACATGCTTTAAGTGTTCTTCCCACGTTTTGCTAAAAATCAGAATGTCATTCAGATACACAATAACAAAATCTTCAAGAAAAGGTTTGAGTACATCATTCATTAATCTCATGAAAGTAGCAGGAGCATTAGTTAAGCCAAAAGGCATAACCAACCACTCATACAATCCCTGCTTTGTTTTGAAAGCAATCTTCTATGCATCTTGTTCTGTGACTCTGACCTGATGGTATCCACTGTGCAAGTCTAGCTTGGAGAAATAAACATCTTCTTTCAATTGATCTAAAAGATCATCTACGTGAGGAAGGGGATAACGATTTTTGATTGTTAACTTATTCAGTGCTCGGTAATCAATGCACATTCTCCACGAGCCATATTTCTTTCTCACCAAAACAATTGGTGACCCACATGGTGATGCGATAGGTCTGATGAACCCTTTCTTGAACAACTCTTGCACCTGCTTCTTGATTTCATCATTCTCTAAAATGGACAACCTATACATTACAATGTTAGGCAACGGGGCATCTTGCTGCAAAATAATATCATGCATTATTTCCTTTTTGGGTGGCAAACCTTTAGGTTCTTGAAACAAGATATCATACTCTGAAACAACCTTTTCTAAATAAACTTGTTGTTTAGAATTACAGCCCTCAAATACATTGGTTTTATCGGGTTTATTTTCCTTTATAACCATCAATAACAATTGCTTGTATGAATTTATCATTCATTTCATTTGCCATGAGTTTATGAGAGTATAATTATTCTTGAGCTTATGAGCTCTTACAAAGTATTCGATTCCATCTTTAACAAGTAGATACTTGTTCTCAACTCTATAGAAAATAGCTTTTTTTTCATACAAGTAAGGACTTCCTAAAACAATTCCACATATATCCAAAGGAACTATGTCGAACTCAACCTCATCTACAAATGTTGACCCAAAAGAAAGCTTGATTTTGCACTGTCTAGTCACTTATAGTTGTGCTTTATCATTTAACCATCCTAATGGGTATGGTTTCTTGTGAGGTGTAGTTACTAATCCCAACTTCTTTACAATTGCTTCAGAAATTAAATTTACTTGTGAGCCACTATCAAACATAGTATCAATCTTTTGATGTTTGGAAATAACTCGAATATGGAAAAGCTCACGTCTTTTTGTCTCATTTTCTTCATCAATAGTAGATTGTGCAGAGTTACTAGTAGATGCTTCAGAATTTACCTCTTATACCTCTGGCTACAATGGTTGTTTCATCTCCTGAGTCTGACCCCAAATCTTTCTAAAAAGTTGCAACAATCTTCTTCTTCTTGCCCTTGAACTTCTTAGGTCTCAGCTCTGGATGCAGAATCCAACAGTGCTCATCATCATGCCCATCCTTTTCACAGTGAGTGCATGAAGCTTTACTTTTCTGTGTAGTGTTAGCTTCCTTGCTTTCCATTTCTGCTTTCTTTTCTCCTTATTCTTTCTTGCAGTGGGTTGGGATGATCCCCCAACTTCTGGACTTCCATTATTTCCTATAGCTTCTAGATGAGTAGCTTGTACAGATACCTCATCTATACTAGTGGGATTAAACATGAGGATAGTGTGCCTCATGTAGCTGTGCAGACCACCAATGTACTTCAACAGAGTCTCAGGTGAGTCTAATGAGATTCCTAGAATCAATGGTCTCTTTCTAAATTCTTGAGTGTACCCTTGCACACTTTGCCCTTTCAACTGTCAAAGAGTTTGCCAACTCATCATGGCTTCCTGCATGTAGGCCAATGGATAGAACTGCTTTTTGATTGCAGAAACAAATTCACTCTAGATAGAGATAGTCTTACCATGTCTTTTCATGTTAGCTTGGGTCTTGCCTTCCCACTGAACCAAGGCAGTGCCTCCAAGGCGTAGGCTTGCTAGCTAAATCTTGCTCTTGTCTGATTCGATATTCTGCACGCTGCAATAAACATTGATTTGTCTAATCCAAATGTCCAGCTTTTCTGCATTCAACTCTCCATCATATATAGGTAAATCAAATTTAACATCTAGTTTGATCAAAGATGCTTTCATTTTGTGTTCAGGGATGTTAGGAGGTGTGAGAAAACTTTCCTCTTTCCCATTTCCTTTTGAGTGGTCATGGAAGTGAGACTCATCTTTTCCTTTGTCTTGTTTAGAGCCTGATGAATTTTCATCCTTATGTTTTCTAAAGTCCCTATACATTTCTTTTACCATGGACTTTATGGCTAGGAAACTATCTATGAATTGAGGGTCTGGTCCCATAGAACCTTCCTCTGACATTGTCTTCCGAGGATAGACTCTCCCAATTTCAGGATTAGTTTCAACCAAATCTCCTTCTCCTAATTTGAGCTTTGATCTAGTTAGCATTCAACAGCTAAACCAACACAGGCTTGTCTAACCTTAACAGCCTAAAGCTCTGATACCACTTGATCTGAAAATCACTCTTGAGTGATCTCAGTCAAATAATTATTGAATGAAGGTATTACAGACTCATGTGCTAGTGTGTGTCTATGTCATTTTAGGCAACGGATCGATTAGATTGAAAAATACACAAACACAGGAAAAATAGAAAACAGTGAGAGAAACATAGTAAGCAAATACAAGAACACAACAAATTAATAAGGAGTTCACCCTATTCTCCAATGCTACATCTCCGGTCTAGCTTTCAGTGGTGGCCTTCTTTTATTGTGTCTTTATAGTAGAGATTACAATGAGGAGCTCAATTTGAGTCTCCTGAAACAGATAACGCTTGGTAGGGTGGTTCTTGGATTCTCCAAGCCACTAGAGTGCACAGATTCTTTTCCTTTCCAAGTCTTGACCTCTCTGGTCTTTAATGGGAGGAGCCCAATGTGGTACTCAATTCTCGACATATCCTCACAGGGATTTCTTGAACCTCAAGCTTTCTATTTGCTCGATGTTGCCTTAGGTCAGCTCGGCTCTCTATTTTCTGCTTCTTGCTTCACTGTCTCTTCTTCGCTCTCACTCTCTATATCTTCGTGTTCTGTTCTCTGTTTGTTCATGGCTTAAAGCCAATCTATCCTTAACCATTCGCTTCCTCTTCTGCCCCTTCAGATCACCTGCTGCTGTTCACTTGGAGTTCCCTGCCTCTACGTCATTGCCAATGGCTCACAGGGAAGTGGCCACTTGCCCTCTCACGAATTGCATCAGCTCTTCCTCAATGATTCGGTATTTCAGTTACACTGCAAAATGACTCATTTGCCAACTCAGTGGTCAAATCAGACTTCAAAATTTTATGTGTGGTGGCTAAATTCCCCCATCAAATCAGGTTTCTCCATCAGGCGCAATCTCTGTTGTCAGATCTGGAGCCCCCAGATCCTACGGTGTTCACTCATTTTGCGCAGTTGACTTGCTCGACTGTTAGTGTGCGATGAGAGGCGATTTTCTCTCTCATCTATCGGACATACGTTGTGCGCTGAATGGAATCGCTCGTTTTTTTCCAAATCCGCTTACCGCCCAAGGATGCCCCAGATATACTATCGGTTTTGGAGCGTGGGACCCACCTTTCGCCTTAGCGCTTTCCCTACGGTTTCCTGGCTTCCCATGCGACCGAACGCTCGGGGCCTTTCCTTCTCGAGGGGTTTTGCTCAATGATGCCCGATTAGCACTAATCGCACATCAGAAATGGCCTCTGTTTCCCAATTCGGGCTTCCTAACTACTAGTTTTTCCTCCTGCGCGGTCTCCATGGGCCTCGGTGAGCGTGCTTTGACCGAGGTCCTCATCGTTCCTTGCTGGCTGCAAACTGCCACTGTCTATAGGTCTTCGTGATCGCTCTATGTTCATAGATTCAAAGTCTATCCTGTTTTGATATATTCATGGCACTTTGATAATCTTCATGGATCCAATTCAGATCACACATCCAACATAAACCTGTCATCTTCCCTTGAGCATTTCAACCCATCTCTAGAAGTCTCAACATGAGTGGATGTATCCACTCCCGGATCCTCTACATACGGCTGCTCCACATCAAACTGAGGCTCCTCCTCCTTAGGAACTGAAGGTTCCTCATCTACATGTAACTCGAGCTCCCTCTCAAGTGATAAGTGTATGGATTTCTGCTCGTCAAACTTTAAATCCCTGCATACCACTGTCCTCTAGGTGGAAGGTAGGTACACCCGATAGTTGTGGGGTGTATTCGTGTACCCCACAAGTATTCCCAACTCAACTGTTGGGTCTAGCTTCTTCCTGGCATCTTTGGTCACATGACAGTAAATTGATGATCCAAAGATTCAGAAGTTACTTACATCAAGTCGCTTCCCGGAATAGGCCTCCATAGGTGTCTTCATTCCCAGTATATGGTGCGGGCTTCTGTTCTGCAAGTATACTGTTGTATTGCATGCCTCAGCCCACAAATGCAATGGTAGGATTTGGTCATGCAACATCGCTTGAGCTACTCCCACGATCAATATGTTCTTCCTTTCGGGTACCCCATTTTGTTGTTGGCTATGGGGTGCCGTCAATTCCCGTTTAATTCCTTCTGCAATGCAAAAGTCTTTAAATTATTGGGAGACATACTATCCACCATTGTCGCTACGCAAGGCTTTTATTTTCTTTCCAAATTCTTTTTTTGCCAAGGCTTTAAATTCACAAAACCTCAAGAAGGTGTAATCCTTCTTTTGCATAAAGTAGATCCAGCATCTATGAGAAAAATCATCAATAAAAGCAACATAGTACCTTTGTTTAGCAGTGGAGGTTGTAGAGAATGGTCCACAAACATCTGAGTGAACTCGCTCCAGGATTGCTCCAACTCTACTGTCTCGATATAGAAAGGAAGATTTTGTATACTTACCCAAGGTACAACCTTGGCATGTAGTCGTCTGCTCAAGTTTTCCCTTGGGTAATCCAATAGAAATTTGTTGCATAATCTTCAGGGCTCCATGGTGCAAGTGGCCCAGTCTTCTATGCCATAGATCACCAATATCTTGGCTCTGCACCATCTCTGCTTTGGAACTCAAAGTAGCACAGTCGTCTACCTCTAGCTTGTAGCGATTCTTGACTCGAATCCCTATTCACTTTGTCTGTCTAGTATCGATATGCCTTAGGAATACCTTTCCTTTACTAAAGACTACATCATAGCCTTTATATTCTAGCATAGTGACAGGCACAAGATTATTCTTTAGACCTGGTACATACTTTACATAAATCAAGGTGAGGGGAGCTCCATGCTCCCTATGAAACACAACCATACCTTCACCTAAAACACGGTACTTTCCATCATCGCCCATCTTGATCCGCATCTGGAGATCCTTCTCCTCCAAGGCACTGAAAATATTCTTGTCACCTAACATGTGGAATGAAGCTCCATTGTCCAGGTACCGCACACATCCCACCATGGATGAAACCATGCATGTGATAAGCGAGAAATCCAGCTCAAACTGCGAGGCGAGTGCCTCACCATCAAATCCCTTTGAGGAACCCTTCTTGGATTTCTTCTATGGACAATTTGTAGCATAATGGCCCACTTCATGACAATGAAAGCATCGCACTTTCGATTTGTCAATTTTCTTCCCACCATGCGAAGAACCGGATTTGGGATGGGATGCCTTCCCTTTCCCTTTCCTTGCCTTACTCGCCAAGGCTGTATTTTCCTTATCATCTTGCTTTGATGAGGATCCATCTTTGGTGCTTCTTCTTATTTCCTCCTGCATCAGATCCAACCAAAGTCGTTCCCAATCTGGCAGTTTTTCTCTTCCATTAACCTAGCCTTGGTAGTTATTCCAGCTCTTAGGAAGACTGAGGAGTGCAAGACTCACCATGTCATCATCATCGGTCATGATCCCTACACTTCCAAGCTCATCCCTGCAGGTGGTGAGTTTGTTTAGATATGTAGAGATCGTGTCACCCTTTTCACACTTGATCTTACAAAGCTTGTCTTTCAGCACCAGTTTCCTCTGATCGATGTTGTTCTGATATAGATCTTTCAATGTTTTCCACATCGAAAACGGTGTCTCCTTCCCATGGAGGCTTGAGATAATGTGGTCACTCCCTCCAGGAGGATTCTCCTTGCTTTAGCCACACATTTCTTCCATTCTGCCAATTGAGTAGCATCAATCGGCTTGGGGACTTCTTAATCAATGAAGTCCTTTAGACCGTTATCCTCTAATACTGCCTCCATGTGATCCTTCCAGGCTATATAATTCGAGCTACCATCAAGGGCATACTTGAGTCTTAAACCACTAAATTCCATCGGTGAAATTGAGATGTGATAAGAACTCAATTTCTATATTCAGGAACCACAAAATTCGAACTTATCCTTCTTGTATACTATTCTTCACCTCGATCACCTTTTCTCTGATACCATGTAGAAATTCCCACTGTAGATCAACAGATTATGCAATATACTAAAACACAATACAAGATCTACTTCTACAACACTTTGCAGAAGCTTAATCGAATTGAGCAAGATCAAGAGAACACATATAACTTGAACAAGATTTCCACTTGTATGATAACACAGAGATTGGGGTTTTAGGCTGAGGCTTTCCCCGAGTTATTTCTTCTGTGTCATGTAGAAATTCCCATTGTAGATCAACAGATTATGCAATATACTAAAACACAATAGAAGATCTACTTCTACAACACTTTGCAGAAGCTTAATTGAATTGAGCAAGATTAAGAGAACACATATAACTGAGAAGAGAAATCAGTCACACATAACACAGAAGAAATAACCCGGGGAAAGCCTCAGCCTAAAACCCCAATCTTTGTATTATCATACAAGTGGAAATCTTGTTCAAGTTACAAAAAGAATTAGCTCTCAAGCTATCCTACTCTCTCTGCAATCAAACAATACAACTCACAGACCGAATAGACATAGTATATGTCCTCCTGAAGCCCTCCAAGCCTCATATTTCCTTGTGCAGTTTTTCTTGGGGTCTAATGATGTCACATGTGTGAATTGGCCTCATCATAAACACTAAACCTCAAGAAGTAACTGCACAATCCTCAAGGAAAGAATTGCTTCTGCATGCAAGGAATATTCACAATGGAATATTCTAGCAACTGATAGTACACTGCCCCTCCATTTGATCTCAACTGGGTCTATGTCTGAACTGACATGCATGAGTTATTTATGAGAGAATATTCAGTTATCTGAAGTGCAGTAGTTACATGCATGTAAGCATTAACTAACTGAACTTACATTAATTCAACAAACTGTTTGAATTAATCTAACTAGATTTGACTCAGTTAATTGAGCCAACTAATTACAACTCATCCTTATCTCTTTAACTGATGGAGAAATTCCTCAATTAATGGAGAAACTGTTGCATGTCCCCACATAGACTTCATGTTTGATTTTCCTTAACTAATTAACTCAAGATGAATTAATTAATTATTTTACAAACAACTGCTAAGATCAAATTCGAATTTTACTTCACTGTTTTAGTTTACAGACTGACCAAAATAGGAAGTATCCCGAAATGCTATTTATAGAATGCTATTTTTAGCACTTCCATTTTTCCATCCATTGTTGCTAAGATCAACACTGGATGAATTGTTATTTATAGCAGTACTATTTTTAGCAATTCTATTTTTAGCATTTCTTATTGTTATTTTCAACATATGCGAGTAGCCCGAACGGGAAAAACCACTTTTCACAAAACCACCCCCCCCCCCACTTCCTATGTCATTATCTTGTTTCGTGGTGAGGGGGTGCGAAGAGGCTTCTTCGCCGTTGATCTGGGTGGGGAGGCAGGTCACCTTTGATTCTTGCCCAAGCTTTATCACTTGCCGACAAACACTTTTTGTCATTTTTGACTTTGACAATAAACATTATAGATGATTATTTACAAAAGAATTAATCACTCCTTTAGAAAGGTCATTAAGCGCTAATTACAAATTAATCTATTCTAGGGGCGTTTAGGCTAGCAGTCCCTATTTAATTCATTTTACTAATTTCAACCTAATCTAATATAACTTAGGCCAATTTTTTAGTATCTTAGGCCTTTAATTTGTCCTAATCTATCATAATTTCTAATGTTCAACCAAGATTAAACTGTTTGATTGACCCTATTCTCTAATCTAAAACAAAATTTTAAATGGTCTCATCAAGATTAAACAGTTTGATTCAGATTAAAAGAAAAATATGTGGCATAAAAACAAGCTACACACAAACCTTTATTTTTTACAAAAGCAATTTATTTCATGAAGTGGCATTTAAACAAGCACACTTATTCAAATTTTTTTATTTTCTTTTGATGGGGTTCTATTTCATTTTTTTTTTCTTTTCATATTTCCATTTTTATTTTTATTTTTTTCATACCCTCTTTTATAGAACAAAAACTAATTTATCAAAAATAAATCATGTTACAACAAGTGGGTGGCCACTAATATCCGCCTGGATTAGTCCTCCCCCATTAAGAAGTAATGGTCCCCATTGTGTGTAGAGCCTCCTTGAGGTGAGGAAATTTCTGTTGAACCTTGTCCCTAGTGAGCCACTTGCCCTGGTGAAGGAGTTAGCCCACTTTGACAACTCGATATAGTTGGATCCTCTATCGGTGAGTGTTCTTGATCTATGCGTCCATGATATTATGAGTCATGGCATGTTTGATATGACTTGGGTTGAGCTATGTTGGTGTTAGTTGCTAAGTAATGTCTAATGTGTCCAACAATGGGGGAAAGTATCATCGTAGTCGATCCACATTGAATATTGGGTGCATACCAAGGAATGTTGGAATGATGATCTCGAAATAATTATCTCCTACAACCTTAGTGATAGTGTAAGGCCCATATCGCAGCAGGAAAATATTGTGTTAGGCCACAACGAGGTGCTCTTTCTGCAAATGTAACCAAACTTTGTTGTCCACCTGGAACTTATGTGTCACCCAATGTTGATCATGATGTTGTTTGTACTTAGCATTTGCTCTATCTAATATATCATGGACCTGCTGTCAGATGTGTTGAATGTGTTCAATGAAGTTGCTAGCTTTCTTAGCTTCAGACTGGACATGAGCCGAGTCTGCCTGAGTAGTTGCAAGTGGTACGACAACATTAATGGGACATAGTGGTTGGAATCCCAACCCCACCTAAAAGGGGTTGTGGCTAGTTGAGTTGTGGAGAGCTCCGTTATAGTTGTGTTGGACGTAGGGTAGGCTTTCATCCAATGTGTGTGGATGCTTATAGCTGTAAATATGGAATATGTGTAGGACCATCCTATTTATGACCTCTATTTGGCCATTAGTTTGGGGGTGGAAGGTCGTGGACTTAGTGAGCTTGGTATCCAACAATGACCAAAGCCTTAACCAAAATGTACTTAGGAACCTGTTGTCCCGATCTGAGATGACGGGTTGTGGGATCCAAAAGTGTACGCATACTCATTTTAAGAAGAGTTTGGCAGTGGCTTCTATTGGGATACTCTTCTTGCATGCCACCAAAATAGTCATCTTAGAGAATCTATTGGTGACCACGAAGACACAATCATTGCCATGCTTGGTGGAAGGGAGGCCCAATGTAATCCATGGAGATGGATTCCCAAGGTTGGACAGGAGTAGGCAAAGTAGTATACAAGCCTTGCTTCTTGATTGTAGGTTTGGAAATGGCACATACAATGTAAGATTTTATGTACTTCCCAAGATCCTGTCAAAGGTTCAGCCAATAAACATACGTCTACAACACTGCCACTGTTTTTTCTACCCCAAAATTCCCAACAACCTTACTGCAGTGCACCTCCCAAATCATATTGGCACGCTTGCTTGAAGGAACACAAAGGTGTCCTAGGTGGCATAACATTGTGTCAGTGTCCTTCTTTGCCTTCCTGTTATTCTTGGCTTGTGGCTTCGAGGAGTTGTCATGGTGAGTCGCGGCCTAGCTTTGCCCTTCTCTTTGTGGCTTAGGGGCGCCTTTCCTCTACTTTGGGTTCACATATCCAAAAGTGAGGAGATGTCTAGGAACTCCATTTCCTCCTGAATGTATTTGTGTAAGAAACCACTGTACTTGAGCACCAAATGTTTCTCAAAATATTTGATATCCAACTTTGTGCATAGGGTATGGAAAAGATTCGTCAACGCATGCACATCTCGATCCCTTTGTTGCCACAACGTAGTCCATTGTATGTACTTGTCCTCATAGCTCCCCACCGGATAATAGCGTTCCTTGCCAACATCTCGGAAAAAGTTCCAAGAGGGGGTGACTGTAAATATGGAGGGCTCTTCGACCCTTTTCTCATAGGAATTTTCCCACCAATCCTTGACATGGGAAATGACCTTAAGCAGTGCAAAAATAATCTTCCCCCTATTGGATAAACTGTGGACCGAAAAGCAACCTTCTAATAGATTCAACCAATTATCTATAGCATCTACATCTATTTGAACTTCGAATATAGGGACATCGAATTTTTCTTGTACCTTGAAGGGGGTGATGCCTCCAAAGTGACTGCTAGATGAAGATGTGTCATCGGTGAGCATCTGTCGAAGGATATGGACAAAATTGTCCATCATTGCGTTCCTTTGTCACTCGAGGGCTTCTTCAAGCAATATTTTGAAAGGATCTCCTGCTCTCTCGTCTTTCTTTTCTTTCATCATGAGAGGTTTTCAGGTTCAGTGAGGCTGGTTTTCCAAAGGTTCAACCAGTTCAAGCTCTAACTCCTTATACCCTGACCTCGTCGGGGACATGCACAAAAAAAAGGAGAAAGAGCAGATTGCTATGATACCGGTGATCCTGATTTTTTAAGGAATGAAATGAAATATAGATAAGAACAGAAACACATAGTACAATGAAAACAAAACTTCAATTGATTAATAACAAAGTATTGAAATTTTTTTACATGTAAAATGGAAATAAACTATCTCAGGCAATGATAGTTTATCTCTAAGAAGATATGTGGTGGCTACATGCCTTCTAAATTGTGTTAAAATGAGGCTCAAGGGCCTTATTATTATTGAGCAGCAAAGGGAAAACCATAAACAACCAAAACCCTAACCCTAGGAGATGGAACACCAAGAGTTTGTGGGCCCCGTTAGGGTTAGTTGGACAACCAACTTCACAGGGTTGTAACTTGGTCATGTGACATTTGTTTGGCGCGTATGATACCTTGTTGGAAAGGTCTCTCCAAGTACTACAATATTTGTGGCAATAATGGGCCAGTTGTGAACCTCAAAAAAACATTGTTTAGGGTGTCAAAGCAACTTTGGAATTTCAAGACCCAAAAAATTGCTAAAAATAGTAATTTGTGTTATAATCAAGGAAAATGATGAAACTAGTTAGAGGTCCAGGTGGAATAGGTGGGTGGACACCAATATCCACCTAGATCAATTTCTCCCCTAATGAATCCCTTGTTTTCTCCCTCTCCATGAGGGAAGGATTCTCAACCACACGAGGCCTTTCCCTAAATCTGAGGCAAAGGCTTTATGAGAAAATCAATAACTTGTTCATCAATAGAGATACGTTGGAGCCTCACCGCGCCCTTTTGAATAATGCTCCAAATGTAATGATACTTGATCTCGATGTGCTTTGACCTATCATGGAAAATTGGGTTTTGATAAAGTTTCACACAACTTTGATTATCATGATATATTACAGTCGGTTCCAGCACTAGATCAAAAAATCCCGTGAGTAACTTCCAAGTCTGCACCACTTCACAACTCACCAAAAAAGCAACAATATATTTTTCTTCAACAATGCTAAGTGCAACCGATGTTTGTTTCCTACTCATACAAGATATCATAGTGGAACCCAAACTGAAACAACATCCGAACGTGCTCTTCCTATCTTTAGAACTTCTAGCCCATTCAAAGTTAGTGAATCCTACATGCAGTTGTAGTTCACCATTTGATACATATATCAATCCATAATGAATAGTGCCACACAAATATCTCAATATATATTTCATTGTAATTCAATGTACATGCCTAGTCTCAACCAAAAAATTACTCAAAGTATTCACTGCATAACAAATATCAGGTTTGGTGTTAACCAAATAGTTTAGTGAGCTAATTAGCTTGTGATACATAGAGGTATCTACCAAGTCAGAATCAAAGTCTCACAAATTCTTCAAATTTTTCACCATGGGAGTATCCATGGATTTCTAGTCCATCATCCAAAATATTTGAAGGATATTAACAACATATTTTCCTTGACCAGGGAAAATTTCACCTAGCTTTCACCATACTTCTAATCCAAAATAATAATGCATTAAACCAACATCCTTCATTTCGAATTCAAAAATCAACTCCCTCTTACACTGGACTATGAGATTCTCTACTTTAGTAAAAAACAATGCATTAACATATAATATCAAAATCGTTGGCTCACTTTTAACAATGTACCACACCTGAGGTGCTTCCTTAAGTTCGTACAAAGCTTTCTTCAATTTTCAAACATGAGTCTCCCTCTCATGAACCTCAAATCCTTGAGGTTGTTCTATGCACACTTACTCCTCAATCAATCCATTGAAGAAACCAGTTTTGACATCCATTTGATGTAATTTCCAACCTGTAATTGAAGCAATAGCAATAATAGATCGAATGGAGGTGTGCTTGGCATTGGAGAAAATGTGTCTTCATAATCTTGTCCCTCTTTTTGGGAGAATCCTCTAGCCATGAATCTTGATTTGTACTTGTCTATGTTGCCATCAACTACATGATTTATTTTTTATATCCATTATGAAGTCACCATTGACTTCCCTTCAAGTTTCGACACAATTTCCCATACACCATTCTTCATAATAGACTAATACTCTCTAAACATAGCATCTTTCCAAACTTGTTGACCTGCTACTTCTTCATAGTTGGATGGCTCATACTCAATTATCTTGCTCATTAAGGTTGCATAACTTGAGTATTCCTTGACACATTTGGATTCCTTTAAATTCCCACATGGAGTTGTGTATCCCTCAACTTCCTGCAATGTTATTTCAAGCCATGCTAGTCTTTTCCTAGTTTCAGGGGCAATATCTTTTGGAGGGTCCACAAATTCAATGGGTCCTTTAGGCTATTCTTGATGATCTTGAGGATGATCCATAGGTCCTTAATCCATATTCTTGGGAGCTACTTGCTCCTCATCATCAGAATCCAAGTGTGGTCCTTTGGTTTTCCAAAAAGCAACATCTTCATCAAAGGAAGCATCTCCACTAATCTCAATTGTTTGATGTTCTGAAGAATAAATTTTGTAGGCATTTTATGTCTCATTGTATCTAACAAAAGTTCCCTTCTTCCCATAAGGTTCCATCTTGGTCCTCTTTTCCTTAGGCATGTGAACATAGGCACGACAACCAATGATTCTCAAATTTCCAACTTTCAACTTCTCATCGGTGAAGACTTCTTTATGAGTCTTATTCCCCAATATTCGATGAGGACTTCTATTTTTGAATATAAACAATAATCTTGGAAACTTATCCCCACAAAAACATAGGATATCTTGATCATGAATCATGGTTTTTGTGGCTTCCGTCATAGTTTTGTTCTTCCTCTCTGCCATCCCATTTTGTTGAGGGTTGTAGGATAATATCAACTCCCTCTTAATTCCAACATCCCTGCAAAAAGCAATAAGTTCCTTGGATGTATTTTCTCCACCATGATTAGACCTCATAATTTTGATTCTTCTTGTTATAAAATTTTCCACTTGAGTCTTGAACTCCTAAAACTTATCAAGGAATTCATCATTGGCCTTTAAGAAATAAATCCATGTCTTTGAGGAGAAAACATCAATGAAAGTTACACAATACAAAAATTCACCCAAGGATTTCACAGAATGGGTCCACACACATCATAATGTATAAGATCTAGAAGTCCTTTAGACCTATATTAATGCTAGGAAATGGTCCCTTGATATTCTTCCCAAGTGCACATCCTTTGCAAATTCCTCCATGTTCAACCTTGATTTATGGTATACCTATAACACTTTCTTTCATTCAAGATAAGGATTTGTAGTGAATGTGTGCATATCTTCGGTGCCATAATTCACAAAGATTAGTATCATTGTGTATGAATGCTTGAATTTATTGACCCAATAGTCTATACAAGTCTCCTTCTCAAACACCAATTACTTTGGCAAAGTCTATGTTTGAGCCTTTCTTCCATACTAATACTTGACCATCAATAAAAGCATTCTTTATCGTTTATCTTTTAAGCGTGAAATTGAGATAAAATTCTTTTTCAAACCAGGTACATACAATATATCATTTAAGAAAATGTTAGCTCCTTATTCTAGTTGAAAGGATATTGAACCAAATCATTTGAATGCATATTTGCCTTCGCCGCCAAGCTCCACCCTTTGTGTAGTCTTGTTTTCCACCAACTCAGTGAGGCTTTCACGATCTCCTTTAATATGCTTGGAAGCACCACTATCAATCAACCAAACATCATTGTTGGTGATAGAACATGTAAGAGAAATATAAAAAGGAAAATTTATAATCATCATTCATTGGCTTCTTCATATGTGCTTGACTTTCATCAAAATTCGTAGTTCAGGCATGTTGCTTGTCCCTTCTCTTTCTATTATTGTTCCCTTCAGGAAACTTGTCTTGAAAGTGACCATACTTTTGATAATGAAAACATTGAACTTTTGGAATATCTCTTATTCCTTAAGAGGGAGGAGGTATATTTCCTAGAGCAGGCCTTCTTTATGTAATTCTTTGAGATTTTCCAAAATTTCTCCTTCCTTTGCCATTCATAGATTGAGCTGCAAATTCTTGATCACCATATTGAGATTTTTGAATCCTCCCTCTCGTAACAATTTTAGATTTATCCCGAGTGTAAGAGGCCCATAACTCATAAAAAATTGGAGTTTCCTTTCTTGCACTGATCCCAGCTACAAATGCTCCCCATGAAAGAGGCAACCCATTAAGTGTTGTAGTTACGACCTCTACATTAGAAACTGGTTCTTAAAGAGCTTTAAGTTGGTCTCTTATCTGAGAGATCCTTATGAAATAAGAGGCCACAATATCATGTTTTGACATTCGAACTTCTCGAATTTGATTCCTCAAAATCATTTTATAGCCAACATTATTAACGAAGTATAATCCTATCAGAGCATCATACGTACCTTTTGGAGTATCCAAATCTAAAATATATGAGATCAAGTGATCTCTAATGGATTCAACAATGATCCTCACATAAATGATCTCATTCTCATTGAATTTTGCCCTTCCATCAATGCCTTGAGGTTTAATTTCTTTTCCCTTCACATATTTTATAACATCGTTTTCTGTGAGAATAAGATTATGATCTTTTCTTCCAAGCCTTGAAGTTAGAGGCACCTTCCAAGTTGTTCTTTGTATTAGTATAGGAACCCATTGTCATATAAAATTCAAGTTTGGACTATGATCATATTGCAGAATAAGGTCTATTAAGAGTGATCTCAATGTTGTTTCCTTCACCAAATCTCTTATACCATGTTGATTTTTATAGTGTAATTAAGACAATAACATTTTTTCTGAAGATAATTAGTTCCAATAATACAATTACTTTTCAAACACATTTAAATCATAAAGCAATTTCACTTCAACAAATTTCAACCATAAATTCAGTAGGGCAGTAGAGATCACAATAAAATAAATGTGCACAAGAGACACAATATTTACCCCTGGAAAACCCCAAACCATGGGAAAAACCCAACAACCCTTTCTTATGAGAAATTGTCCAGTCCAAATCAATTTGCACATATGAAATCTAGTCGACATAATCATTTCAATGACAATGACAAAATCCAAGTCAAAGGAGAGATAAAAGTCAAAATTCTACTCACTAGTAAAATTTGGTCAGAGGAGCCAAATTTTGGCCTTGCTGGTCTTGGTCCTGTTGCACCTCATAATTTTCCATCAAATTGCAAACTTTGACTTGCAGTCAAATTTCGGTCAATACATAGATTTTTGCTCCAATATTTGTTCAAGTCAAAGATCCCTAGAATCTTTAGCCTTCTTCCTCCGTCAAAGATTCAACGAAACACCATCAGAAAGGACATAGTCAAAATTGGTTAAATAGATAGAAGAGCTGGTTAAACTCGTTGGTTAACTTCTCCTTCATACATGTGGACAAAATACTTTTTCAACAGATCAAACTTGTTGTGATGATGATGCCAAATGAGAAGGTTGATTTTCTCAATTTATATGTGGTTGACCAAGTGGAATAAACTCAAGGGTCACACCCCCTCATGAGATGGGGCCGACCTGTCCACCATGGAGCCTACATGAACCATATAAAAATATTCATTTTTCTTTTGACTTATTGGCCTCAAATATTGACCGCAACTACATATTTTCAATAGTTCGTACTAGAATTCCCTTAAACATTAAATGAAATCAATTGAATGCAAAAATGGTTAATTTACCTGATATTTGATGACCCACCTTCATGATATGAACAAAGTAGATGAAATAAAGCATTAACGAGAGCATGGATGGGAAGCATATGAAGCTAGTTGCCTATGGATCATTATAGGGATGCTAGCTAGCAAGTTGCGATAATAGGATAAAAAAATTATCCTAAGGGTTACCCACTTGGGTGAGTTACGGTGACCAAACTCTAAATTGGGGAAAACTTGGCAAGGCATAAGAGCCAAGAGTTTGACTTGGACATTAAAAAACTCACCAAAGTTTAAAAATATAAAGAAATACACACATTAGGGATTTTATGAATTTTTGATAAGTTTGATTCAATTAAACCAAGTCAAAATTAGTTAACTCGGGATATATTCATGATTAATCATAAGACAAACTATTTGGTTTGTGATTAATTGTGACTCAAAATTGGTCAACTCGTAGTCAAATTTAATTGAATCAAGCTTAGCTTGCCTCAAATTAAAAAAGAAAACCCACAACCTATACAAAGTGTTTTCTCGTGACTATTTTTTGAGGTGGGGGTTTAAATGAATACCCCTAAATATAATTTTTATGGCGGTTTTTTTACAACCCCCCTAAAAGTCACGAGAATTTAACTTTTGGAGGTGGTTTTTTATACCTCCTCCCCCCCTCAAATTCATGAGAATTGAAATTTTGGAGGCATCCATTTAACAATCGCTTCTAAAATCTCAATTCTCATGAATTTCTTTTGTTGGGGGGTGGGGGGAGTTGTCCAAAACTGCCTCCAAAAGTTACATTATCGTGAATTAAGGGGGTTGATTGGGGAGGTTGTCCAAAGCCGCCTCTACAATTTACAATATAATGACTTTTAAAGTGGTTGAGGGGTTGTTGAAAACCACCTCCAAAAGTTCAATTATCATGACCAACAATGTAACCTTTAGAGGCATTTTTGGACAACCCTTACCCCCTCCCCATAAGGGTAGAATGGATGGATAGAAGTAGGAATTCCAAGCACGGTTTAATGAGATTTATAATCATAGGTTTAAAGAATGATAAGGGGGCTTATAACCTAATGTCATAGGGACTAAGGGGTCTAGAGGGAAGGCAACGATAACAATTGATAAGGGAACCCCTAATAGTTGTGATAATGGGATTAGGGGCCCCATTATCACAACTCATAAGCCCTTAAACCATAACCACTAAATTCCCTATCCCCTTAACCCACAAGCCATAATCCCTTAACCCCTACACCCATTAACCTTTTAATCCCTTCATCACTAAGCCAGAAAACCCTTGCTAACCCCTAACCTAGAATCCTTGAATTCCCTAATCCCTAACCCCTTATCCTCTTAAACCCTAGGCCTTGACCCTTAACCCTTAACCCCTAACCCCTAAACACCTTAACCCCTTAATCTGTTGACAATTAAATCCCCTTACCCCTACTCCCTTGGCTTAACCCCTAACCCTAAATCCCTTAACCACTAAGACCCTAAACCCCTTACACCTAAACCCCTTGCCCTCTACTCCCTAAGCCCTAACCCTCTACACTTTACCTTAAACCCTTGGCTCCTAAGCCCGTAAACCCCTTAACTCCTAAAACCCTTAAGCCTCAACCCCCTAACACTTAAGTATGCTAACCCCTAATCCTTAAGCCCTTAATACCATCCTTATTCCCATTGTCAATTCATCATGTGCTTGTTGTCCTCATGATCATTGTCCTTGTCAACTCTTGGTGCATTATGTAATTATAACATCATGGACATCACTTTTATTGTCATCATATTGCGACAAAGTTTCAACGGTCATGTTTGTCATTCCTATAACATCCTTAGCAAAAATTTCCTCAAACATGGGACTTTCACACATGACCCACCATTATCATCATCGCCATTATCGTTAAGCATTTCATCAACCCCTGGGATTCTTGTTACATTAATCATTTCCAACTCAGATATATGGATTTATATGTAATTCATGTATGTATCATTGGTTTTATGACACATTACCTAAGCCATCTAAGACACTAGGTGTAGAAAGAGGTTGCTTTAGCTATCACTTTCAGCTTGATATGCATGATCCAGGTGTATATAATATCTCTAATGTGTATTATTTTTATTGTGATCACTTAAGCACTCAATGTAAGTCTTGATGCTTTGGCTATAAGTTCTAAGCTAAGTTGTTACGTGGTGTTTCATAATTTTACTCAGAGAAGTGTGTCAACTTGATGGTTTGAGTATATGCTTAGTGACTTGAGTAGGTGCTACACATCGATCTTGTTGTACTCGTTATTTCCCTTAGTCAAATTTTATCCCATGTCATTCCATAGGAAATTCATTATTTTTCATCACGTGACAACTTTATGATTAAGCATTCCTAGATTTGTGACAAATTATTTCCCCTTTTGTCATTTGTGATGAAAGAAAAGCAAAAAGTGAAAGCCAAAATCATTAAGTTTAAAAGAGGTTTTGAGAAAAAAGAAGGATATGCATCCTAGTGATCAACAATTATAAAAAGAATAATACATTTTTACAATTATTGACACGTAATGTATATGACATTTAATTTTGCAATGATTGATTATTGGATTGTGTTGACCAGGCATCATGATTGGATATTAACTAAACTTCATAAAATTTATTATTTCATGTGCTTTGATTATCAAAAGTTCATAGGCACCATTGACTCAATCTAATATTCTCGTGATAACAACAAGATACTTGGTTTCAATGTCGAGCTTTCAGTTAACATCCAATAAGCATTCAATCAGCATTTGACGTAACATCGTGTTGTCCTTTGAGTCTACCAACTACTTTTACATGCATTAAGATCTGTTCATTGTCGCCAGCTACTCACTGACATTACCTAGTGCTTTGACTCTACACATTGTCTCTACCTCCTTGAAGCTGCATGCAATTCAAGTTGGTCTTGCTTCAAAACATCGAATTTTATCATAACTTTTATTGAATACACCATCCCTTAATGAGGCAAAAAGTACTGTGTGGTATCTTTGGAAAAATTGGTACGAAATTGCCCATAGCTTTGCATAATGCTAAGAGTATAAATTTTACAGGCCATATTGGTTCATCATAGTTAAAATTAATAAACAAATAAATGACTAGCACTCATAATCACCAAGTATTTTTTGTAAAGACATGTTTATTTTTTAAACTTCCCTTTGCATGATATTTTATATTTAATTTTGTGCATCATTTAAACATTGTTTTTTTATTTTTTTTGTTCACATTGTAACGAGGGTTTGAGATTTCCACATTGAACACAAGTTTTTTTTTAATGAATATAAAAAAATTCTCCATTCCTCTATATACTTCTCTACCAAAACTTTGAATCAAACTAACAAGTACACCCATTTTATGAACAAATTTGATAGATAGATTTATTTTGTAAAAATAGAGAGTTATCACCAAGATAATGAATTTGGGCAAAGGCAACCATCCATTTATTCAAGAAGTGACATGATAGATAACCACAAGAAGTCACTTGAATTTCACTATTGAATATGTTCTAGAATGTATGCATAGCACTTTTGCCTATATTGAATTGGTATATGCGCAGAGGGCAAATACAAACCATGAAGAAACTCCAAAACTGACAAGCAATATAAATTAATGATTGTAAAAAATGTCGCCATCAACAATGGAAAACACAAAAATTATACTCGCACGATCATTCTTTTATTATAATACCAATTCTCAAGTACCTTTGTGCAACTACATGGCTAATGGTACAATGGTAGCTCGATCAATTTTCATAACAATGAAAAATGGAACAAAGCTACTAGATTTCAAATCATTGACTAGTAGCACGTGTGGTATATATGTTCATCGTGATTGTTTCATTTTTGTGTGGCAGATCTCCTAGAGTAGGGCATGTGTTTCCAAACATATTCCATTTAAAACCTTCAATATCCTCCTAATTGTTTCGATTAATACAATCACTCTTGTATTACCCTTTCATGATGGCTTGGTTTACCTTCAAGTTTCAACACTCTCTATTACCAAGACTAACAAAAAAGAAAACTAGAAAATCTCTATTTCACCCATACAAATAGGAAAAGCCACTTCTATTATTTTGAGTGGACAACAATTAATATGATTCCTCCTCCCCCATAGGTTTCTATTTTATATAGCATACTAATGGCCCATGGGTCACAATGTTATGGGTGTGGGCATGTCACACGAGTCTCAACCTTAAGGGTTTAGCATGCACAGTGCTAGATTGCAATTTACATGATGTGACTCTCAACTTCTAGGCATCAAACTTCAAGGTTCAAAATACATAATATGGGATTGGAATTTGCATGACGTGAGGCATGATAGAGATGGGCTATTTTCTAGCATTCCTAAAGATCACACAATTTATGTGTACCTTGAAATATCATCCCAATGTCTTAGCACTACAAATGCAATTTGTGCTTATATTAGGAGTAAGAGACTAGAATCTCATGTTGGAGTCTTAACACTCTGGGTGCAGTTTGTGCTTATCTCAAAGGTCTTTTTTTGGAGAGTTGGAATCTTAGTTAGTGGGATTACTGGCTTCTTTTATTTTTGTCATTCAATTTGGAAACGCTGATCGTTGCTTATCTTAGATCTTTGAAAAATAAATAAATAAATCGATCTTTAAATCACAAATAAATAATTAAACAAATAGATATTTGAATCACAAATAAATAAATAAATTGATCTTTGAATCACTCTCACACAAACATATGGGGGCAAATTTTTAACTCACTTGTCAATGTGATGGTTTTGAAAATTAAGTAGAGGTTATCGCTAACAATGTGGGATAAAAAACATTCAAAGCAATCTGCTTTTTCCAGTCTATTTCGACACTAAATTTGGTTGGAATTATGTCAAAAGTCTCAGTTCCACCTTTGCCGTTTGCTGGACTTCCATATGGATGAAACTCAACCTCTGGGGTTTTTGATTAATTTTAAAATAGCTTAGATACTTGATTTTTTGTAAAACTAAAAATAAGACTCATAAACTAACAAGGCTTGCCATAAATGGAGCGATCTGAACGCCTTATGTTAAATATCATCATTAATGTGTAGATTTTAAATTATTATTGTTATTATTATTATTGTAAGCAAGCAACTTTATATCAGGAAAAGGATGATGCATAAAGTACAATCATAGAATCATTGAGACATCTAGGGTTGAGGTCAAATTGGGAGGGAGGATTTGAATCTAAACCATTTTCCCGACAAAAGGAAACTAGATGGTCCCTCAATGAGAGTATAAGTTTAACAAAGTGCCATAGTCCATGCAAAAATAAAAAAGAGTTTACAAAAGTATCTTTTGAAGGGATTTCAACAGGTGTGGCTATTAAAACTTGTGCCTAGAGAGATAAGGAAAAACATAACACAAGAAACTAAACAAGGAACCTGTTCAAATCACTTGCTTTCCGTTGGAGCTAGATGAAACTTGTTGTGCTTTATTCATTCTAGCTTGGTTGACCTTTACCTAAGCATAGTAATTATCCGTCTTTTCCTCAACAAGGGGGCAACCATATGAACTTGTGTCTTGATGAGAAGGTTATGCAACTGCATTTTGGACAATGTTGGGGATGGGGGAGGTTACCTTGGGTTGTCCACCTTTGCTTCAGGCTTCTGGATTAGCAAGCCATGGACAACATGGCCTTAGTCCTGCATTTCATCTGCCGAGAGAGGAGGGGATTGAGACGGGTGGGAGGAAGTTCGAGCTTCAAAACTATTAAAGGAGTTGGCGAAAAATCTATACCAATGCTTTTGGAGAGATGGGGAAGTGATTGGCGAATTTGACCGAAACGGGCATTTGTTTCTACCATTCTTCTTTCTACTCATTCTATTCCTAGCCATAGAGTCCACAAATGGCGAGCTAACAAATTCCTAACAACCTAATGACAATCTCCTAGCCTTCTTTGTTCCTCAACTTTCAGGGAAGCAAATTTGCTACCGATATGAGCCGGTATGTCAGGGTTGAAAAGCTTAATGTGGTCATTAGTCCATGGAATTTGGGGACGATGCCCATGATCACGTCCTCCTCATCTAGCTCTTCCTCTTTTATGAACCATGGTGGCAAACTAAGGATTACAAGGCATTGTGCAATGGTCTTTAATGGTAGTGATGAGGAGAGCGAGAGAGTAACAATGCCTATCAACAACTTATTGCGACATGAAATGATGCATGGGAGGACCATGAAACAAAAGGGACAAAAGGAGGGGTGCATGCATTAACTAATGCATCAACACGAAAGTGAGGGAGATCACAAATTTGATGCTGAATGAGTGTGCCAAATGAACATAAATGAATTTCATGGCTATCATCTTGAGGGTAGTTATGGCGTATGGATGCCACTTTGAGAGCTCAAGCATTTCAAGATTGAGTATTGCCCTACCCATTCTAATAGGAGTCTACCACTATTATAACACCTGGATATGGGAGTAGATTTTAAATTATTAATATATAAAAGTTAAATAAAAATAACATGAATAAATCCCTGTTACATTTAATCTTTAATAATTTTATATAGCAAAATCAATACATGAATGATTAAAACAAGTTCTAAAACACCCTTTACATATAAAATATAAATAAATTATTTTATATGAAGTTTAATTTTGTTCATTCAAATTTCATAAAAAATTATTGGGGTGACACCATAAATTAGAATGGTTCCATAACTCGATAATAGTAACAAAAGTCCAAACTTATAAAAGGAGTTGTCTTTAGTGCGACTTTTTGGACTTTCCGGTGTCGAAATACGACAGAAAAATTTGAGCTGAGATCTTGATTTGTGTTATTTAAACTATTTTTTTTTAATGTATATATAGATTCAACACCCTGAAAAGCCACTAGGGCACTTAGATTGTGCAAAGGTTACCCATCAAACTTGAGATTCACTAAATTCCTGCCGGATTTTAGAGAAATTAAACTAGAAAAACTTCAAAAAACTATCACTAAAGGCAACTCTCTTATCCTCATCTTGAGAATGAACCACAATAGTTCGTTTGAAATATTGACTAAAAAATTCATAATGTGATTATTCCGAAATACATTTCGAACAACAATATAGATAAAAAAAATCTAAAATCAACCAACCCAAACCGAAACCCCGCACATACCTGAATTGTGTTTTTATTTCTTATTTTATCATTCCCGCTCAAATTCTTCTCCGATTTGTTTGTGTTTTTATTTCTTATTTTATCATTCGCGCTCAAATTCTTCTCAGATTTTTAAAAAATAAATAAAATCCACATTATAAATATCCGCACATATATGACTCTCAGATAAAAGGGGGCGCAGGGATGTATTTTTATTTCCTATTTTATAATTATCGCTCAAATTCTTCTCCAATTTGTTTCTCTATGTTTTACTGTACGTTTGTTCATTCTCTGTCCCTGTCAAATCACTCTATGGATGCTATCAAATCTCTGATTCGCCCTATGAATGCGCCCAACAAATCAATTCCATTGTAGCATCGTACTGATATTCAAACCCCAATTCGCTATATGAATGCTCCCAACAAATCACTTCCACTGCAGCATTGTACTAATAATCAACCCCATAAAGCGCCAGGCTTCTATGCGTTCCTTCCTATCCAGGCCTACTCTGCAACTCAAACAAAACCCCAATTCAAATCCTAACCCCGGTTCCTACGGAGAAATGTCAAAGAGTTAGAAAGGAAAACAGCTTCTATTCGACCAATTGAAATCCAAATTCGCCCTTCGCAAGGCACAATCATCTTCCGCTGTCATCAAAGAGACTTTGTCCGAAGTCCAGGCCACTAAGACTTCTTCAGAGAAGAAGGAGCGGTACCCATTTGCTGGAAGTCATTTTCCAAAGGAAAAACCCCCGTCATCTTCAGCAACAGACGCCCATGTGCAATGAACTGAATACATCCAAAGACAAACAAAGGTATGTCAAAAAAAATATAAAATGTTATTTATCTCAAGAGCTTGTGTGCTTATCTTGCTGGTGAACCGTAGAACTAGCCACTAAAGGACCCAACAGGGCAAAAACTCGCATTTGCACAGCGACTTAAAATTACTGGAAAATAACAAGATTTCACGATTGTATTTGTGCACTATTAAATTAATAGTGCTGGAAATTGCTTTGTGAAAATAATTTTCCCTCTAAATTCAAATATGTTTTTTGGAGTTTGACTGGCATCTTCTGTGTTTACTTTGGGCTTTCATTAAAGAGATTATCCCTTAAACTGCCATTTATTTTTTCCAAAAATTCCAACGTCTTATAAAAAGTGACTCGTCAAATGCAGACGGGCTTGCTCTCTCTTTTCTAAACCAGAATTATGGCCCACTAGGCATGCAGCTTAATTAAGGCGAACTCGCCTGTGTTTGCATCTGAAAGTTATCTATCACATTTTTGCAGCTTTCCACTAAGATTAAAGTTGATCTAGAGCTATAGCCCGATGCATGGAAATTAATTAAAATAAAATCTGGTTAAGCAGAACTATGGCCACATTGCACAGGTGGGTTAACTAAAGACAAACTGTTTTCTGTTTGCTTTTGCAATCCATTTTGGAATTTTTGCACGTTTCTGTCGAGACTAAGGGTTTAGGGTTTTCTATATTACCAGATGCATGAAAATAATTTAAGTTAAAATGTCTTTTGCCGTACATAATGGTGTAAATCAGAAGATTTTAGGTATCTGTGGTTTATTTCTTTTAAACTTAGACTCTGAGTATCTACACTAGAAACCATATTTTTGTTAACTTTTCAAATCCTAACAATGATCCATCACCAATTTGAATGATGATAGAAAAAGAGCTTATAAGAAGATAAATAGAAGAATTTTTTTTGAAAGTCTCCTAATAGATATTATATCTTTAATTTTTAATATTAGTTTTTAATTATCATTTTTATTATAATAATTAATATCTAAATATGTAATGATTATTTGATTATTATTATGAATTTATAATTTATGATATTATAATTAAATTATATATTTATACGATTTTATTGTTAAATAATACTAGTGTTTTTTTCCTACCTATTAATAATAATCTATTATAATTTAAGTTAGAAAATATTTATTCAATTTTTACTTTAAATACTACAATAAATTTTATCATAATTAATTATTCTTTCGTTATATAATTCTATGTTTAACAATTTAATTTAGTGTATTAATTGATGAAATTAGTTTCGATATAATAATTATTTTATTCTTTCTTTATTTATTTTCTTATAATAATAATGAAATAATATAAGTAGCATTTATCCTAGTTATGCTTGGATTTGTAGATATTATTATTATTTTATTAAAAAAACTTCCTAAATTTTAATATAATAATTGTGATATAATAAGACCTACGATAGCTAGTTTAATTTTCATTACCATTATTACATGAATAATTATTAATTATTTAAGAATATATTTAGATTTTATTATTTATTTTTAAATATAATAAAATATAAATAAATAGATTTTATTCTTAATTAGAAAGCTGATGATTTGTTAATATTATTATTACTATTAATTAAAATGTAATAATTTTAATACTAATAATTATTATAAAACTTCATCCTAATATCAAATGGAAAAAAAAAAACTTACCTCATTACCTGGGAAGCGTCCTTTAACATCCCTACAAACATTGCAACTTTAGGCCCACTCCCCACTGGCTTATATGGTCGAATTATATTGTAATATAGTTTTCGCAACAAAATTTTAGGTCATTATAAACAAATTATGTTAAAATCTTTCGTTATGTACGATAATCATGCATTGATTTATTCTCAAGTAGCTCAAATTCAATTGACTTGTTTCTTGGCTATGTGTATTTGCCATTTCATTTTGTCTCTGTTATTGATTCGCACATCTATTATGAGCTAAATGCTTCTGACATAACTTCATGCCTTCTCAAGCTTGAGGTTGTTGCCTATATTAGACATATGGGAAAATAGATTGTTTCAGGCTAGAAAAGACTGAGAGGGAGCACCGGAAATACATTTCTGAAGGACTATGAGGATCTCCTGAGTACTATTGAGTGGAAAAAATAATTTGAAATTTATTTTAATAGAGCATCGTTTGTGAAATGGCAATTGGTTAGCAACATTTGATTCTAACCTTAACATAAGTCTTTAATAGAATGTCATGCAAACTACAGGTAAATAATTTAAGCAATATTTTATGTTGTTATGCAAAATAGCAAAGTAGCAAAGGTATCAACGTGACAGACTTTGAATCCTTTCTTTTTCTTTTGTTCATTGTGGTGCATGAATGTTGATAGAGGATGTTGATAGAGGAGCAGGGAATCCCATTCACTGGTTAGTGCTCCTGAAAGTGGGGAAGTCCACAAGGCCCAGGTTGGGCAGTGCTTGGGTGCATCGGTGGATTCAACCTCGGCATTGTTTGGTTAGAAAGGTAAGTTTGGCATCCAGACCCTCACTGCTCTCCCTATACTTTGGCCATCACTTCCACAACTTCAGGCCATTAGTTACAACCTCATCACAGGGAACTCTCACCTGAGGAAACACACACCGTTATGGGCAATGTTGGCATTAGGAGTGGCATTTTTTCAACCATTCTTAGACCATCACAGAGCTTTGTCTTCCTCCAAAATGAATTCTTCTGAGGATTCTGTGAAGGGTAAATTTGTTTAAGGTCTTCTCTATATAGAGTGATGCCTCCCATTCTTTGAGATAAAGAAGTTCCTTGTAAATAAGGTTCCTTGTTAGGAGCAATCTTAATTTACCTTGCAATATGTTTGAAGGTTATTCAAGCAAAACAAATTTGATTTATTCTAATTGGCTTTATCTTTAATGCCGTTTTCACACTGGTAAATTGGTTTATTCAAATATTAGTACCAGTTTTCCATTTTCTTTTCCAAAAATTATTAACCTGATTTATGGGTTAGTTTATTAGATCTTATGGCTGATATTAAAACTTGATCTGCTAGAAAACAATATCGTAAAATACTTGAGATAAGATGTTTGGGCATGCTTAATACGGGAACCAATGCTTATGATGTTTGTAACTGAGTGTGAACTCCAGGGAACTTGATCACCGACGCTATGTAACTGCTTATAAAAAATTATCTCAGGTCTTCTCACAGTTATATATGTTTCGTTCTTATGCAGACAGCATGTTTCAGATCCTTGTGGAAACAATTCGAAGATAAATTAAATGCACTTCAAAACGGTGCTGCAGCAGATCATTTTAACCCCATTAGACCCGCTACACAATGCTTGGTACCTCGAATAAAGAGGATTCACGAAGAAGATTTGGAACATAATGTTTCATCTGATTCATGCCCAAACAAAAGAAGAAAACTAATTGAGGCTTTAGGTGAAGATGGACTGGAGCAGGGAGAAGCTTGGGAAAAAGCAAGATCAAAGTTTGAATTTCACGATCCTTTAGTTATACGAGATGTTACTTTAAGGAACCCAAGCGATCCTTTGTATGATAAGAGGACTTTGCATGTTCCCAACGATGTCTTAGACAAAATGTCTGCATCTAAGAAACTGTACTGGAAAACAAAAAGTCTGTATCTGTACACAATACTATTTTTTAAAGTGGTAAGTTTGAGGTTCTCATAAGACCTTCCAAAGTTTGTAGCCTTCATAGAGTACATCATATTTCATCAGAAGTTCTGTTTGTTATTTCTACCAAGGAATTATGTGCTTATCATTTGCTGTAGAAGGTTGCTTACCTTTACCCCATGCTTTCCAGAGATCACAATAGATGCTCTGATTTCATTTAGATCAACGCAGCTATGGGCTGCCTATTTAGGATGCATACTATTTCTAGGAAGCAAACAAACTCATCATCAAAAAACTAACGGATGGTCACCACAATGAGAGCAACAATAACCAATTGCATCTTCAAAGACCAGATTCTACAGTGGGAATTTCACTCAAGTTATAAAAACTACTTTCAAAAAAGTTTTTCATTAATCATCAAACCATTACATTCATGGACATCAGCACAGAGTTATTGCACTTGGTAATCATCCTAATAGTTAATCATCTTCTGTTCTGAATTCTTCTTCTCAGATTTGTTGTCCAGGTTTATTCTTTTGCTTGAATCTCTGGCCCCTTTTTGCTGTCTGCTGGTCTTCCTGATTTGATCTCTCTTCGAGATTCTTTTTCTTGAATCCCCTCTTTTTTACTATTGAGCTTTCCTCTAAGCTCTTCCCTCTTTGAGAGTTCCTCCTCCTCTATCCCTCTTATGAGCTCCCTTTTCTCCGAGCTAAACTATTGAGCTGCCCCACGAGCTCTTTTCCCTTGTGATCCTTGCTTGTCTTAGCCATCATATTTTCTAAGCGAAACATAACCATTACTCTGCTCCCCCTCTCACAATTATTTCTTCTTTCTATAGAATTTTTGCTTCCCTGTGAATCTGGTGATCATAATTGACTATGTCAATTTTCACTGATTACCTTTCACATGTTATGCTCATTTAGTGTGACTGGATGGAATCTTAAAAATCCCTGAATCATTACTTAACTGAACTTGATGATTTATGGATCTCAATCATTCAGAAAAGCCTGAGCCCCACAACTGTTATGATTTTGTCAGGTGACCTGTAAGAGTGTTCACTTATAGCTTCTCTTCTAACTGAAAAGTACTGCGAGAGCTTGTGAGGATTACTTTCACGTGTCATGCTAAGTTAGTGTGAATGAATGCAATCTCCAAATTCCTTGAATCATTACTTGACCAAAGTTCAAAATTTATAGATCTCAATCATTTAGAAAGGCCCGAGTCCCACCACTGTTATGATTCTCTCAGTTAACGTGTAACAGTGTTCACTTGTAGCTTCTGTTCCTTCACCATAACTGAAATGTCCTATGAGAAATTCTGAGGATTAGCAAGCGTGTCTGCTTTTCACAGGACTCAATAGATAACCTAGGATATCAATTGCATAAAGTCTGACTGGAATAGAACTTTCCTTGATCAAGTTTTGTTTTTGTTTTTTTTTCTTGCTCGACCAAAGTTGACTATATCCAATTCCCTCATCTAGTCCAATTAATTTATTCTTCCAGCGCAATCTCCAGGCTCTGCAGGAATTGTTTTATTCTCCAGGCTCTGCAGGAATTGTTTTATTCATCTCTGTTGATGCTCATGCATCATCACTTCCTTATGTTTGCTTGCCTTAAAATGTTTGAGTGTGAGTTGTATAAGAAATTGTGATAATTTATTCTTCCAGCGCAATCTCCAGGCTCTGCAGGAGTTGTTCTATTCATCTGTTGATGCTCATCCATCATCAATTCCTTATGTTTGCTTGCTTTAAAGGTTTGAGGGTGAGTTGTATAAGAAATTGTGATATTTATGTTGCACCGGTTTCCGAACTTGGGGTGGGGTTTGGGGTTTTGGAACCTGTCCAAGGTTCTCGTCCCCAAGTACTGGATTCAGGTTCGGGTGTTTCTGAGAAGAACTCACAAGAATCGGGTTCTTTTATGAAGAACCGGGTTCTTCATTAAAAAAACTTTGGGTTCTTTTATCTTGACGTGCAAGGAGAACCCTGTTGATGGGTACTTGGAACTCCAAAATCGGGTTCTTTTGGGTTTTTTGGGGTTCATTTTAGTTTTTAATTAATTTAATGGGCTTCCCCTAATATTCTAGGTAGCTAGTTCTTCATCTTGCGAGAGGAATTGGAGTACTTATGCCTTTATCCATTTAGTAAAGAGAAATATGTTGGGCTCAAAGAAAGCAGAAAACTTAGTTTACGTCCCTAGCACACTTCGTATCATATCTCGAAAAGGCACTGGATACAAGGAGGGTCCTTTCAAGAGATGAGACCAATACACAAATGATGTTATGTGTGTGGACGAGGAGATGCAACTAGATGGCCTTATTGAGCTACCTCCAGTTGCTATGGATGAGCAAGAGCCTCAAGATGAGAGTGATTCCTACCTGGAGAGCATGCTAACTGAAGATCTGAGTGACGTTGATGACATGGCTTGAGAAAGCCATTGTTCACTATTAGCTATTTTTATTTTAGTATTTTAAAATTTCCTAGTTCTTGTTTGGAGATGCCTTAAGACAAATTTTGAATGTAGTATGACAATGGACATATATCATGATTCTTATTAATATTGTAAACTCCAATTTGCACTTGATATCAAACTAGAATTTTTCAAATTTCATTATGCATGTTGAATGTTCAATAATATGAATGTTTAAATATTTAAAGTTTAAATCATAAATATTTTAGTTTTCTCGTTTAAAATTGAAAAATATATATATAAATTCATATATATTATAATCTTACAATATAATATTTATATATATTATATATATAAATTTATAATATACCTTCGACGAACCCATGTACCTGTTCAAAAAAATACCGTCCCCATCCGCATCCCCATCCCCGCCACGCCCCCACGCCCACGCCCACGTCCCACGCCCACGCCCACGCCACCGTTTCCTGGGCCACTATCATATTTGCCATGAATATTGGGGGCTGATGATAGTTAGATGTAGTTTCAATATATATTAGACTGTTTAACTCGTCAGGTCTACTATTGATAAATGAAGCAAGGGAAATTAATTGAGTAGCAAAATACTTTGAACTCACAGCTTACAATAAATATTTGATATTTTATTAGTCACTGTAGATTTAGATCACGGTCTTTCATATTGTCAAGTGAACTTTGTTTTTAAGCAAGTAAATTGCATTTATTAAAGTGGTACACGTAGTCTTTGCTACTTCCATTGATCAATCTGCAAGTGCACTTACGTAAACATCCTAATTCTGCTTACTTTATTTCTTCAACGTGTTGCTGCACAGGGTAATTTTTATGAACTCTATGAGCTGGATGTTGATATTGGACAAAAGGAATTTGACTGGAAATTGACTATTAGCGATGTGGGAAAGTGTAGGTAGGTAACATTGGAGTTCTTTCAATCGTAAATTTGAGCCAAAAGTAGCTGCTGATATTTTTAAAGTTTGAACTGTTCTATGGGCATGAAAATATCCATTAATTTTGTGTCTACTCTGTTTTGGATTGGTCATTAAGTGCAGGCTAATTTTTTAAACGGTAATTGGGAGAATTTAAATTTTATATTATAAAAACGGCAGTAGAGATGCTAGAGAAATTACATCCAAGTTCTGTGTGAGTTCTTAAACCAGAACAAAAACAATATTGTTTACCAACCTATAACAAAGTCTATCTAGGTTTGCAGGTAAAACTTCCAAGTATTTCCTTCTGGTATGGATTTTGCAAATTAAACTTAGGATCCTAATAGAAACCATGACAACTGCTTGCTTTGGTTGAAAATGTAGTGAGCAAGGTCCTCTGGCTTTTCCCTTAGCCAATGAAGACCTTGAATTGTCCTCATGAGTTAGACTTCAGTTAGGATGAGTTATTTCTAGTTTATTTGTATAATTATAAAGCTAGCATGCTTAGAGTTGGAGCTTTAGTTAAATGGAAGCCTTCATCACTTTGACTATAGAATTGGGTGGTAATTAGAAGTTTAGTTAGAGAAAATTAGTCTTTAGTCTTGATTGAATGAAAAGGGAGTTAGATCTCTAGTGTTTATTGGAGAGAGTACGAGTTAACAACTCCAATGATGATTGGAAGGAGAGTGAGTGACACTCTCAGTTAACTTGCTATCACACCTTGAGTTCTAAATTTTAACTAACCCAATTTATCATGGACCAAATCTATAAAAGAAGGATGAAGGCACAAGTAAATTCATTTGTTTTGTGCACAAAGGTTTGTGACAAGACAAAGCTCGCAAGTTTGTGACAGAGAGCCTTGGTTGTGGAGTGTAGAAATTGTATCCTAAGAAATAGGAGACCCAAGTGTGCTAAGATTTATGAGCTGGTTGTGCATAGGTTTTGAGGAGCTAGGGTCCTAAAAAATAGGGCTGCCAAGTGCGCTAGGAAATAGGGGATTTGTGCAAGGATTGTGGAGGCTTCTAGTTCGCAGAAGAGAGCAGGTTTTGTAGAGCAAGTCAAGAAGGCAACAAAAAGAAGAATTGTTTACAGGAATCGAGAACAAGTAGTGATCAAGGCCAAGATCAATTGTATCAAGTTGAGATTTGTGTGAGAAGTAGAGCACTTTCTCAAGAGAGAGACATATTGCTTTGTAATAGTGCCTAGTGCTCAAGAACAATCAATAAAATAGATACATTAAGCAAGTAGGTTTTTCTTGTTGGGTTTACTGAGGAAACAAGTGTATTGATATTTGTATGATGTGTTTTTATCTTTGTGTTTTATTCCGTTGCTTGTAAGTTGTTAAGAGACTTTGTATCTTAGTGAAAGTTAACTAGTTTCCAATTTTTAGTTATTCATCTATGTAGTTGCATTGTTTTGGAGAAACTGAACATGGTATCAGAGTAAATATTAGTATAAAGACTAGCATTGGATTGACCAGTTAGTGGACAACACATAACAAGTAAAAAGTTTACGATAGAGTTTGAGAGCAAAATAGTTCTTTGGATAATAGTATGGCGTTCTCATGACTAAGGTCAGATCACAGTTTAGAGGGAGACTTGAATTTTTGTGCATGGAAGGAGAAAATATCAGTGGTGTTGGAAGATAAATGGGTGCTAGAGTTTATGAAGCAGCAAATGGTGCCACTTACAAATGCCTAATAGTTGGTCCAACATAACAAGAATGATACCATGGCAAGGAGGATCATTCTTGAGGGGCTCATAGACCATATTATCCCTCGTCTCCATAAGAAGAAGACAACATATGAGATGTTTATAACCATCTTAAATTTGTATCAAGGTTTCGGTGATGTTAGGAAGCTTGCTCTCGAGGTGAAGCTAAGATGTATCTCGATGAGCAAAGGAGAGACCATCACATATCTTTCAAAGTTTAATCAAGTTTGGGATGCGCTAGGTGGTGTGGTGATGGTAGCAGAAAAAGACCTTGTGAGTCTTGCGCTTTTGGCACTCCATAAGTCTTGGTATAGTTTCCAAGATGTAGTAAGTGGTAGAGAGAATATTCCCAGTTGCGAAAGGTTATGGAGTGATTGCGTTCAAGAAGAAATCTGGAGAGGAACGAGAGTTGGTAGAGAAGTTCCAACAAAGAATGAGGAGAACTTTGCCTTGGCAAGCAAAGGTAAAGCCAAGGGAAAGAAGGGCCACAGAGAGGCCGAGTCTAGTCAAAAGGGCGAGAAGAAGAAGGATTTGAGCACTATGCCACTAAGTGTCCTAAACGAAAGGAGTCCAGTAAGGATCATGTAGCTGTATTAGTGGAGGTAGATGCATTTTATACCCAATTTGAGAAAGATTTCTCACTGATAGCTTGCAAGGAAAGCTCAACAAACAACAACGTATGGCATATTGATTCAAGAGCATCCTTCCACATGATTGGGAACAAGAAGTATTTCAACCACTTGAAGAAGGGCATGCAATTTCAAATTGAGCTAGGAGATGATGGCATGTATACGACTAGAGGTGTTGGCAATGTCAGTTTTCAGAGGAAGTTAGGTAATCCCTTCCATTTCAAAGATGTCCTTTATGTTCTAGGCTTGAAGTAGAACCTTGTTTTAGTAGCGACCCTTGAGGACAAGGGTTATGATGTCACATTTAGCAGAGGTGAGGCTCACCTGTAGCACTTAGCTTCTGGGTGTAAGAAGCAAATAGGTGCGAGGATGAAGAATCTTTACAAATTCAAGGTAGAGATAGGCACAACCTTAAGCGTAAGGCAGGAGTGTGCAGAGTAGAGAAGTGAAGGTTGAGGCAAGCAGAGCTCTAAGGGAGTCCTTAGAGCAAGAGCAAGTTAGAGTACCTGAGAAGAAGTTACTCAAGATGGAGCCTCAACAAGTATCTTAGTTTGAGTCTGTGCTTGTTGGCAGTTAGGCTAACCAACAGGATGATGAGGAGAGCCTAGGGCAAGTGGAGGCAAGCACCCAGTCAACGAATCCTAGTATAGGGAGAGTTCAAGACAAGTGGGTAGTATTTTTTTTTAGGGAGGATCGGAAGAGAGTTGGACCTCCTAGTACCACCTTCATCCAGAATAAGCAACCATTGAGACACACAAGATACATGACACTTATGATTGAGGTGATAGACTCACAAATCATGGTTGGAAGGAACATGTCTTTAGATCATATTCCACAACAACCAGTAGGGAAGTCTTCTAGTTTGGAGGGAGTAGTTGTAACAACGAAAAATGTGGTAGTGTTGAAGATAGATCTAAGTGGACAAGGTTCTTCTAGAAGTACCTTCCTCACTAAGAGGGAATGTTGAAAATGCAACGAGCAAGGTCTTCTGGCTTGTGCCTTAGCCAATGAAGACCTTGAATTGTCCTTATGAGTTAGACTTCAGTTAGGATGATTTATTTCTAGTTTATTGGAATAATCATCAAGTTCGCATATCAGTTAAGTGGAAGTTTTCATCAATTTGAATACAAAACGAGATGGTAATTAGCAATTCAATTAGAGCGAGTTAAATCTCAAGTGTTGATTGGAGAGACCATGAGTTAACAACTACAATTATGATTGGAAGGAGAGGGAGTAACACTCTCAAGTTAACTTGCTATCACAACTCGAGTTCTAAATTTGAACTAACTCAATTTAGCATGGATCAAATCTATAAAGGAAGGACAAAGACACAAGTAAATTCAATTGTTTTGTGTGCAAAGGTTTGTGACAAGACAAAGCTCACGAGTTTGTGAGAGAGAGTCTTGGTTGTGGAGTGTAGGAATTGTGTCCTAAGAAATGGGAGGCACAAGTGTGCTAGGTTTTAGGAGCAGGTTGTGAGAAGGTATTGTGAGCATCAAATGGAGATCATATGCAAAAGTTACCACCCCAGGAAATTGATGTACCAATTTACCCAAACAGGGCCCATAGTTTTGGTGCTTCATCTTCTAGGGTTAGGTTTTTGGATGTTTAGGGTTTTCCATTGTTTCTAAATAATAAATAGGCCTTCGAGCCTCATTGTAACACGGTTTAGAGGCATGTAGCCGCCATGTCTCTTCTCAGAGATAAGATACTGTTGCCCGTGCTAGTTTATTTCCATTTTTTATGTAAGCATATTTCAGTTCTTTGATATTAATGAAATGAAGTTTTATACCTGCTTCATCTCTGTGTTTATGTTTATATCTATATTTCATTGTGTTCCTACATAAGTTCAGATCATTCGGTCACTCTTCTCTCGAATGCTTGTCGCATTCTCAAAGAGTGTCGATATCTTTCCTTCCTTGGATGTTATATCTTCAAGGACACCACAACTGCTTATCTAATACTCCACCATTCTCTCTTCATTACCTGAAGAATAGAATGCACATGTGATGTCCAACATCACTCTTTCTCAAATCGAGAGGACATCTTTATTCTCCTTTAATCTTGAGGATAGAACCTTGCTCCTATAAAGAAAGCGCAACTTGTCACAACATTTCGAGATAGAGTGTTGACATGGTACATGAAGTATTTGAGCAATCCGATTAGATCATTTGCAGATGTCAAAACAACGCTGGTTAAAGAATTTAAGAAGCCGACGTTCGAGTTGAATGCATCACAAAGCTAAAAGAAATCAAACAAAAGCCTACTGAGTCTGTGTGGGAATTTGACCAATGATTTAGGATATTATTGGATCAGCTGAGCTTTAAAATAGCTCTGCAACAACATAAATAATGGTTTATAGCCACGTTGCTCCATATAATATTGCTTTTGTCACAACATAAGATAGAAACTCAAGCTGAAGCTTTAGAATTTGCAATGAAATTATTAGCTTTGCTTATAGGGGATACCAATGCAGGTATGCAATAGATCTAAAGTCAGTTGGAAAATTTGACTTTGCAGATACAAGATATGAAGAAAAGTAAGGAAGTTCACGAAGAAGTGTGGTGTATAAAGTGCAAATCAGAAGGCCACTCTAAGGAATAATGTCCTCTCTTTAGGAACTACGTGGGTAGTGGAGCACCAATTCCTTTGAATATTGAATCCAACTTATGGTGCAAGATATGTAAAACTAGAGGTGAACATCGCGCAAAAGATTGCTACCTATTACAGAAATATGTCTAGACTCCAAGAAACTTATATTGCAAATTTTGCAAATCAGTAGGGCATGATGAGAACAACTGTAGAGCTTATGAATTAATGATGAAGCGAAGTACTGATGCTTATAGAATGCAAGCTGAAGAGCATGGACAATATAGTGGTTGAGGTGGTTATCTAGGCTGAGGTCGAGGTGGTGGAGTTGGTCGAGGTTGTGGACAAATTATTTGTTACAACTATGGCTAGACAGGTCACTTCACAAAAGACTATTAGAATCCTACTACATGTAAGTATTGCAAATCGTTTGATCATGTAATTGAGGAGTGTTTGGTACTTATGGCAAAAATGCAAGAAAAGAAAAATCAACAACCAACAAAACATTCAGATGATTTACTGCGGAACCAAGGACCAATGAACCTCGTATTAATATTGTAACTAGGAGTGGAGTTGTGATTGGAAATGATAAAGCAAATGGAAAAAAGGAAGTTGATGCTACATGAATTAGAAAAATTATTGAATAATCCCTTGCATTTGGTATTCAAAAGGAAAAAGAAGTCTTTTTGGAAGCGAAGCGAAGCTTTATGGATGAAAGAGCTTCCACATCTAGCACTTATCAGAATCAGAAGAATAACTACGATGTAGCATCTTCGACACAAAGGCAAGCTATGACAATACAAGAACATGATGCAACATATAAGGTAGATACTTTAAAATATTTTCTCAAACTTGTATGAAATTGTTGCGATATCAAAGAGTTGTAGGACTTCAGAAATGATCAAGGTCATCACAAGTATAAGGTGGAAACTTTAATTTTTTTTTTCAAACTTGTATGAAATTGTTGCAAGATCAAAGAGCTGTAGAAGGACTTCAGGAATTGATAAATTCCAAGTTAGCTCAGGTTGGGTTGACCTAGGTTCGAACTTAAGCAAAATACAATTCCTTTTATTTAATTACTTGAAGTTGTTAGGGTCCTATAATTTCTATATGATTGCTTGATTATAGCTGATTATTATTATATTTTGGATGTTGTAAATAATATTCCATGTTGTAAATTATTTTCAAAAAAGGTCAAAACCTGCAAGATGAAATGTAGCATTAGAAGATAATTAAGTATGTTTAGATTAAATTAATCACATCATTTAAATGTGATTAAATAAAACTGTAATAAAGGCCTTGGTACTATAGTTTGAATTTATTGTAAGGTTGAAAATGACAAAAAGGGATTTTGTCACATGAGGTTAAATAGTTGCAGCGTTCCTGTTCCTCGATCCTCTTGCTCCATAGGTCAATGGCTCACAATCATTTTCGGCCCCCCTTCTCTATCCTAGCTTTATTTCCAAGGGGGTCCGAAAAGATGGTTTTACCCTGTCTGTCCCATTCTACGTGTCTTCCCCTCTGCGTTTCGCACCCCCCCTCCACGATACTGCCTACCACTCCAACCTCCTTTGAAAACTGCTTGCCACCTTCCCGCTTACCTCTCTCCTTTCCCACCATCTTTCTTGCACACTCCTGGTTATGTTACCCTCCATTCCCCGACTGCCATGTCATCTCCCACATCCATGTCATTCATCTGTCTCATGATTAGTTGAAACTATGCTTTTTCTTATACGCGACATTGACTTCAAACATGGTTTCCAAACCAATGAGGACGAATTTTCAGAAACTGAAAGAGGTTTCGGCTGCCAACATCCTCATGTACAAAAACCTTTCTCAGTTTTCTAACAACTATTATGGTTTGGAATATACAAATGAAGCTTTGTAGACATATTTTCCCAAATTTTCTTGTTTAGAAATACTTTTGCATAACATATTATGTCCAATTAGAGATGACTCTTGAGATGCCAAAGTACAATATCCTACTTCATATTTTACACATCTATTACAAAATGAGAGATACATTTACATCTTTACAACCTATTTTTTGGCCTGTGCAAAGTCTTGTTTCAGTCACCTTTTTGCGAAGAATATTGGGAACAACTGGAGCTGAATTTTGGGAATCTGAGAGAGGTTTATCTCAAGAACATATTTATCTACAATAAATTCTCTGACTTTTTACAGAGCTATCTCGGATTGAGATATACAAAGGGATGACTCAACCCTATTTTGCAGAATTTCAAGAGGAAAATGCCCAAAGACAATTAGCCACCTCATCAACTAAGAGTTGCAATCAAATTCAAGTTTCTCTTCTTTGTCAACAGAAATCCATAAGGATAGTGCCAAGTAGATACATTATTTTTGAATGTTTTACATTTCATTTCTATTTGTGTAAAACAATTTAGGATATTTGTAAAAAGATCTTGAGATTTTTATCAAGATATTTTAATTTAGAATTTGTATAAATACTTCATCATTTGAAGTAATAGATGTTGGGGTTTGCACGAAGAAATGTATTGTCCAATGTAAAGCTATTCATTGAGCTCAAATGGACTGATCAATAACACAAAGACTTTACATAGGATTCTTGTGTTTCGATTTACTGGTGATGTTTTTGTTAGGATATTCCGACACGTAGGAATAATTAAGTATAACTTGGTCTAGTATAGAGTTAGGTAAAGCGTGTTTCTTTAACATGTACATTTGTAACTTACAATCCGACGATCACGATATGTAGTGATCCGACGGTTCATTCTCTCCTCGGTATTACCGACACTTGATCCGTGGCTTGACACCCGATTGGTCCATGAACTCTATTTAAAGCGCATGGAGGGTCATTTGTAGGTTAACCGTGCATGAGAGAAGCTTATGTAAATTTTCATTCTTTTATTAATAAATTGCCTGTAGTAGCCACGTTGGCGTAGGCCGTGGACTGTTTCCCTCTCTGAGGGTTTTAACCACGTCAAAATACTGGTGTATTGATCTGTGATGTGTTTGTGAGCGGTGTCCTTTTGGTGTTCTGTCTGAGGAACTTACCCTGTAAATTCCTACAGTTATCACATGTCTCAAATGGTCTGTCCCTTCGTACTTTAGAAATCCATTAAAGGTGTGAAAACACCGCAAAAATGGCTTATGCCAGATTTCAAATATATCAAATGTCATTTATCATCCTATCAGGTCCATGTATCATATCTCTCTGACACATATACATGTGGTCCACTCCATTGCATAACCCCAATGCAATATTGCGATATCGCAATCGCTCATTGCATTGGCCCAGGGTTCACATATGGCATGACTAATGCTGACACCAATTGTGATCCATCGATATCATCAATCAGCACATTGCGCATCACGGGGTCTTGCTTTTTCCTTGTGGCATCGCTGATTGTGATGTCGTGATCACAATAATCTTATGTTATGCCTCGATATCCTCCGATAACCACTGCTGATTGCGATTCGCCCATCAAATTTGGACCATTGATCAGCCATATCTGATGGCTCCTGTTCACTATCCATTTGACCTTCGATGGGCTCGATTTTCATTTTTTTCTCATGTTTTTGCCTCTTTCCCAAAGAACCAAAGGGGAACTTCTTTTTATGATAACTCCTTCATCTGAAGTCCATTTTCACCCATTCAAGTTGCATTGGATTCAGAATGAGGAGATATTTGCAATGAGACTATTTCTGAGAGCAACCTACAATTTTATTTTTCCTCTAATTTACAAAGGAACTATGCCATTTCGCACCTTTTACCTCTTATATGAAGTCTTTTAGACTTAGAGGTTTATCCAGGATCCATTTTTGGATCACACCTTCCCACTAAAAGAACTTTTGGTCTCCAAAATACTGATATAATGATTTGAAAAATAAATGAGAGTGACTCACCCTCTTCTTTTTAGCCTCCCTACACTTGCCTTTGCATAGTGCCTCTGAACCAATGTTTCTAACCACTTCCCTTCTTGGATGGGCTGATCTTCTTGGGAAGAACTATCTTCCTCTTTGCCTCCCTACAGAACTCCTGTTGAAATGATTATAGAAGGTAGTTTGAGCTTCTCTTCTTTGATCATTGATCCGAGGTGGATCAACAAATGTGAAGTACACCTGCTTCACAAAACTTTCATTTGTACCTATTTGACAAGCTATCAACAACAATTGTTAACAACAACATAAATACAGACAACAACTTGATGGACGAAATTCCTGCTTCAACAAAGAAACAAATTTCACATCTTTTGAACACCTTCATGTCTTACATCTACATACAAATGATGGACTATGTAACAAGCCCACAAAAAATTCCTTTAAACAAATGACCTTCAAGTCAAGCATGTAGAAAAAGACCATTAGGAATTTTTTTCAAAAGATGAAACACTTCATCATTATCTCCATTTGGAGACCAAGTTAACTTCTCCCAAGTCAACATGGCATCACATGCATGTCAAGGAAATCAACCCTAAAATTTAATTACACATACATGTTCAAAAGCAAGGAAATAATCAACATCCCTATGTTCATGCATCTCATGCTCATGCATGCATTTCATCCTTCAACTTTCACTTAAGCACACTGTACTTTTAAAGCTGAAATGCACTATAATGTAGATGCATCAATGGACATGCAATCTCAATTGGATAAGAACTCTAACCATTCCTTACCAATACCTTTCAAAGGTACTACCTTTTTCTACACATCAACATCATCATGTGAATCATTCTGAGACACATCATTCATGGAATCTTCACTTCCATTTCTGCCATCTTATCTTTCCACTTTCTTCAGCTTTTGTGGAAGCATTGTTGGATTCAGTGTCCAACATTTTGCAGCAATATGTACCTTCTTATGGAAGTAATTGCACTGCATGTGCATCCTCTTGACATCATGATTTTCCTTGTCTAATGGACCTTTGGCCTCTTTCTTATTTTCCTTCTTCTGCTTCCTATATGTGGCCATTCTCTTCCAACATTTAGAAGCATCATGGTTATCCAAACCACAAAAGGAACATGCAATTATTTTCCCATACATATGTGGAAATTTATCATGCTTCGCACAATAAAAGGAAAATGTTTAGAACCAGATTTATACCTTTCTCTTTCACCTTTATTTCCTTCATGAGGAAGTGAATCAAATGAAGAAGTGGCCCCCTTTGGAACACCATCAATCTCTTCAAGGTTGTTGGAGTATCCCCAACTCTCTGGTTCAAGTGTGTGCTTCTGAACAAATGCATCCTCTTCTTCAAGCTGATACTTGACTAAGGCTTCTTAGGCAACAAAGAGCTATGTTTCCAACTCATGCATTCGCTTTAGGTTCATATTTGCAATATGAAGTTGCCTCTCTGTTTCCTGCAATTTGTCAACAAGCAACTGCTTCTCTTCCTTCATTGAATTCAACTAATTTCTAAGCATGTTGCTCTTCCTTCCATCCTCATACATTTCTCTCACCATATCCATCATGGTGGACAATTCTTGCTTCATATCTTCATCGAAGAATCTTGTGAAGAAGGAAGAATTTGAGGACTCACTTATAGAATTTGTCATTATTTCAATGAATAAAAAACTTCAACAAGATAAATAAAGAGCTTATTTAAGCAACCTCTTGCAACAAACCTTTTGTGCTTTAATGATTGCCTTGAGGTCCTTTGGGATAGAAGAATGCCTTCAGCTCTTCTTCCTTTTTTTCCTTCCTAGACTAAGCTATCAACAACTTTTCCCTTACCTCTGCAAACTCAAAAAATAATTAGTTTGCAACACAAGCATACAATCAACCTCTGATTGTTTAAACACCTTTTAGACAAGCAATATTTTCTCTGTCAATCAAGCATTCTCATATAACCTTCCTTGAAGGTGGGGCTAATCAATATTAAGCTCTGATACCACCTAATCTAAAAATGGGGCACTTAGGCTTCTTATCTAACTTACAAGAACCTCTCTGACTTCCAATGCTTGAATATTTCCAAGTTTTATTGATTAACCAATGTGGAATTAAGAAATGCTTGAAAATATAGGTATATGCATATATTATTGGCCGTTTATGTTCTTTAAAATCTGTTGTGTATGCTGATATGTAAATACATACAATAACTACTAATGTAGCAAGAAACAAAACACACAGAACAGCAATTTAATTTGGAGTTCACCCAAAACTCTTGAGCTATGTCTCCTTGAGCTTTAGTCAACTCGACTAGGCTCTCTAGGATTATGGTATAAGTCCTTATTACAAGCTCTTGGCTCAACTCCTACTATTTTACACAAAAACAGTGGGTTCAGACACCATTTTACCCCCTAGCTCTTGAAGCTCTCGGCTTTCTGGCTCTCGTCTCTCGCTCTGGCTCTTCGGCTATGGTTGTGGCTCTTAGCTTTGGCTCTTGGCTCTAGCTTTTGACTCTGGCTCTGGCTCTGGTTCTCGGGCTTTGGCTTTGGCTCTGGCTCTTCAACTCTAGCTTCTTTGCCCTCTACAACCTTCAGCTCTTAGGCTTTTCACCAAAACTTCAAGTGACCAAAAGGCTCCCTTAGCTACTCTGTAGAGTAGCTCTTTAGATCTCTCTACTCTCTCGGCTCTCTACTACTACTTTTAGCATTCAGCTTGCTCACCATTGAGCTCTCTGCCTCCTTTGAGGTGAGATTTTGGCTTTTTGGCTACACCAACCATTTCTTTGTGTGTAATCATCCTTTTTTGGCTCTTTGGCTTCCCTGCACATTGTCCGTTTGACTGCCATCTATCTCTTGGCCTCTCCCCTCTCAAATCCTTCTTCTAGTGTTAAATAATCATTTCATAATGCATTCAGGGGAGGCGGCCACCTAATCTGTGACAGATGAGGGCATCGAGCCTTTGAAATCCCTGAAATGACCATTCTCTGGTTACATAGAGAAATGCCTTCAAACTTGGGAAAATCCACCAAAACAGAGTCTTTCAGACTTCAAAAGTCCTTAAATCTAATATATACTCCTATCGAGTCTGCCTGGGAGTCACTATCACATGTCGCAAATGGCGTGTCCCTTTGTATTTTAGAAATACATTAAAACTGTGAAAACACCACAAAAATGGCTTATGATGGATTTCAAATATATCAAATGTCATTTATTGCCCTGTCAGGTCCATGTATCATATTGCACCAGCGAATATACATGTGGCCCACTCTGTCACATGACCCCGACGCGATATTATGATATCGCAATCGCGCATTGCATTGACACGGGGTTCCCATATGGCATGACTGATGCCGACGCCGATTGCGATCAACCGATATTGGAAATCGGCACATCGCGCGTCACGAGGTCCCACTTTTTCCCCGTGGCATTGCCAATTGTGATGTCACGATCACAATAATCTTATGTTATGCCCCGATATCTTCCGAAAGCCACCGTCGATTGCAATTCACCAATCGGATCTAGACTGTTGATTGGCTAGATCCGATGGTTCCTATTCACTATCCCTTTGACCTCCGATAGGCTTGATTTTCACTATTTTCTCATGTTTCTTCCTCTTTCCCAAAGAACAAAAGGGGAACTTCTTTTTATGATAACTCCATCAGAAGTCTGTTTTCGCCCATTCAAGTTGCGTTGGATTTAGAATGAGGATATCTCTACAATGAGAATATTTCTGGGAGTAGCCTGTGATTTTCATTTTCCTCCAATTTACAAAGGGTTTGTGCCATTTGGCACCTTTCACCTCTTATATGAAGTCTTTTAGACTTAAAGGTTTATCCAGGATCCATTTTTGGATTGATTTGTAATAATAACATATGAAAATTTTCGTTATTTCTAGTTTACAAGCAGTTCTTTCTAGTAATATCTTTTACATTACAACTTAAATATTTTTTTCATAGTTAAATTAATTTTGCATGAATGGAATAAAATTCCTTCTACACCCCAATTTGCCCACACATATCTCTTCCTCTACATATCTTTCATTCCACAAATTCATAGCTCTATGCAACCGCTCTCTTGCACAACTTAATCTGTAGAAATTTTAAATGGAAAATAGTTTATATTTAATTTTGACCATGTGGAATGAAGTTCTCTTTGAAACCCCATACTCCCCCACATACCTCATCTTCTACAAAGTAAAAACTCTGCACAAGAAAAGCTTCGTAAAAGGAAACTTCGCACAATGAAACAAAATAATATTAATTATATATTTGTTAGCCCCCTCTCCCTTACATATAGGACCTACAATCATGTCAACTATAACATAATTAGCAAAGAAGTACCAATGATAGTGTCAGTGTCAAAGCACTCATTACAAAATAGACAGTCACAAAATTAGTTTTTTTGTAATTTATTTTAAAATAAATTGTTAGACACTCACAAATACAAAAATAAAATGCTTTACATCGGGGGAATTATATCCCATCAGAGCTTTCTCATCCAACCAAAATTTATAAATTAGTTTTCTAGAAAGTTAGATAATTATTTTTGAATTTATGAGAAAACATAAATATTAAACATTTTCCGGAAACTTTTGCTAAAATTGCAAAAAGCACAATAAAAACATTCAAATTTAATGCACCTTAACTATGAGAAAAATACTATAGCCCCTAGTGACATAAAGATGGATAAGAACACAAAAAAATGAAACCAATAAAACTATATAATCATGAACTATGATAAACTTTTCCAAAATAAAATGATGTTTGGATTCTATAGTTCTAAAATAATTATATTATAAACATAGAACTATATTATTTTCTTGCTACCAAATGAAAGATATAAGAGTGAGTATATTGTTAGAGATAGCCACGACAAAGAGAATATCATTGATGCATCTAACATCTAGCTCAATAACGCATAATCTTAAAATGTCAAGTTATTTAGAGTCTCCAACTACGATGCTCAAATTATTTGAGAAAACAATTCAACTAGATGTGGTTTCCGATTCTTTTTCTATATAATTTTGAATTACTATGTATTGTGTAACATCCATTAATTTTCCATAAAATTAAAAGAGTGCGTGGCAACATGGGAGTTATAATACTCACTCACAAATTCATGGATTTTCTGTAAGAATTAGGAATTTCTCAAACGTCATTGTGGGTAATGCTCTTGTAGACACACATCAATTTTTGATATACGCCTCTAGTATCAAAAAGTATGCCTAAAAAAGAACATAGGGACTATGTAAAGTATTCAACAAAGTCATTAAAGAAAATGCCATTTCTTATGGTAATGTGATCATTGGGTATGCCAGAAAAAGACATGCTAATGATGTCTTCCAGATGATTTGTCCAATCTTGGGGAATGGTTTCATGCCAATCAGATAATTTTTATAAATGTTCCCTTGGTATGTGGAAATTCATAGGCTATCTAATAGAGAGTATGTTAGATGCACAAATTTTTTGAGAAATTTTGAAAATATAGTGAAGTCTTGTGGTGCAATTAAATTTTAAAATATATAAAAAATGGGCATGACAATAATCCCTACAACCATTTAGGAGAATCCAAGAAGCATGTAATGGGGTTAATTATTTGGCTCTATCCATTATTTTTAGAGTATGTATGAAGCTATATGTTCTCTGAGAACAAAAGATAATTCATACCCATGTGGTCCAAAGTGGTTTCTAGGATTTTTATGATTCAAAGTGGAAGGGTGAAGAGTGCACATATTGTTTGTCAAAATGTCAAATCAAAATGTGGTCTCCTAGCTAGTGATGGTTCTAGAGTTACATATGCCATGGGAATAGTGTGGAAGCTCTAAGATTTCTTTGAGTAATGCAAGGAATGAATATGAAGTAGGACAAGTTCACTTTGTGGTTTGTGTTGAAGGCTTGTTGCCAACTCTCATATTTGTAAGAAGAAAAAGAGATTCACCCTTCCATGCTTGCAAGTGGCCTCAACATTGATGTTTTGTGGCCAATTCTATTTAGATATGTATTCTAAACATGGATATGTTGATTGCACACCACATGTTTGACAAAATTCATGAGCAAGATGTCATATGTCAACATTCATCCCTGTCCTCTTCATAGTTAAATGAGGAACCAACCAACCTTCCTTGAATGATCCAAGTGGATGTTGGTGGCCACCCACCTATGCCATCTGGACCTTGACAACTATCTCTTTTAGTTTTTCAGTTTCCTTAATTATAGCACAGTTTACTATTTTTAGTTGTTTTTCGGGTCTTGAACTTCCGGAGTCGTTTCGAGGCACTAAATGACTTTTTTGGGAAAACGGGGAGCAACATGGGTCCATGGAAAAATGTTGTGCTTCCCAAAGTTGTATTCATCAGATAGGTCTTTCTAACGAGGTATTGTTCGCGTTAAACGAAGATCTTCTCGAGAAGTTGATGTACCAATTTACCCAAAATGGGGCCCATAGTTTGGCGCTTCATCTCCTAGGGTTAGGCTTTTGGATTTTTAGGGTTTTCCATAGCTTCAGGTGTTTGAGCCTCATTATAACACAATTCAGAGGCATGTAGTCACCACATCTCTTCTCAGGGATAAGCTACCATCGCCTGAGTTGGTTTGTTTCCATTTCTGTTTGTAATCATATTTCAGTATTTTACATTAATGAAATGAAATATTATTTCTACTGCATCTTTGTATTTATGGTTATATATGTCATTTGTTGCATTCTTGTTTAAATCTGGATCAATGGTATCAAAGCGATCTGCTCTTTATATTTTTTTCTTTGCATCTCCCCAACAAGGTCGGGATATAAGGAGTTAGGGCTTAAACTGGTCAAACCTTTTCAAGATTGTCCTCACAAATCCCAATGGACTCCCATGGCAAATGAAAATAAAGACAAGGGGACAGGAGATCCTATCAAAATCTTGCTCAAAGAAACCCTCGAGAGACAAAGGAATGCGATGATGGAAAACTTTTCCTAGATCCTTCTCTGGAAACACCACACCCTTTAATCTACAAGTTAACTTTGAAATCCCCATATTCAAGGTTTAGATAGATGTAGATGCCATAGAGAAATGGTTAAATATTCTAGAAGGTTATTTTTATGTTCATGATTTTTCCATCTGGGAAAAGACTACTTTCCCTCTTCTCAAAGCAACCCCCCACGTGAAAGACTGGTGGGAAACCTACTGTAATTAGAAGGATGAAAGTATGAGCTCATTGTTTTCAGTTGCACCCACTTGGAATTCATTCTAGGATGCCACCAAGGAGCAGTACTACCCTATCAAGAGCTGAGAGGAAAAATACATCAAGTGGAACACTCTCCTGCAGGGATGGGACCAAGATGCGCCAGAGTTCACAAATATTTTTCATACTATTCGAACAAAGTTGGGTATCACGGATTCTGAGTTGCATTTGGTACAAAAATACCGCAACTGCCTACATAGATACATCTAGGACGAGATGGAGTTCTTGAAAATCTCCTTGCTCAGCATAGAATATTGATATGATGTCAAGATCGAGCAGAGGTTTAAACAAAAGAAGTGAGATTTTGGATTTGCAAATCTGAAGAACAAAGGACAAATCCAAGGCAGGGTGACCCAAGACAACCTGTCAAAGCTACAATAAAAGAACAACTCCATGAAGTCAAAGAAGGACATATGTGAGTTCCACAAGAGCCCCACTCACAACACGAGTGTTGAACCAAGCAGTCGCTGGTGGCCGAGTTGAAAGATTCAGAATTAGATGCATGTTTTGACCCTAAGTTAGAACCCGACAAGGGGAATGGAAAAGGGAAGTAGATCATTAATGCAAATCCCAGCACCGATGTTGCCATTGCCAAGATCCAAAAGAATGAGCCCGAAGATCCAGAGGAGGGGGAGCGTCTTTTCCACTTACAATTGTGGGTGAAGGGTTCGCTACTACAATTCATTGTCAATAGTGGTAGCAAAAAGAACCTCATTTTAGTAGAGGTCGTGAAGTGGCTGGTCCTACCGACTACACCACACCCACAGCCATATGGTATCGATTGGCTTCACCAAGAACAATATCTTTGAGTCTGTGAGTAGTGCCACCTTCCCTATAGCATCAAGCCCTTCACAGATGAGGTATTGTGTGATGTTACACCTCTTGATGTTTGTGATGTACTATTAGGCCAACCATACTTGTGGAGGTGACATGCTATGTATGATTCAAGGCCTCGTGTTGTTATTATTTCTATGGGTAATTCATTATACAAGATACCAGAGGTAGCCCCACCTACTGCCACCTCTTTGATCACTGCTAAGTAATGCAGCAAACTCATCTCCCAAAATAGGAAATTCATTTTTTCTCTAGTTCACTCCCAAAGTAAGGGGAAGATCATAGCCACATCCATGGCCCTCAGGAAGGGTTCCTCCACGCAATGGCAGCAGGTGGATACAGTCACAAAATAATACAGGGACATCTTCTCCTCACCCACAGGGGTATCGTTGCACTGTCAAGTAAAGCATTCATCTGATCTGACTTCCGAAGCATCTCTACCTAACGAGCTGATCTATCACCACACCATTCTGGAAATTGCTAAGTACAAGCAGCGAAATTATCAACGTCAAGTGCCACACAAGTTTCAAGCGGGTGACAAAGTCTGGTTGCATCTATAGGAAGAACACCTTACAAGAGCCCATCAGAAGCTCAGACCACTTTGATATGGTCGTTAAACCAGTACCAAGGTTGTGGAAAACAATGCTTTGGAGCACAACATTCCTCCATTCCTTCACTTTCACAGATTGTTTAATGTGGAGCTTCCTTGACCAAGCTTCCCACTATTACTGGACACATCAAAGATTGTTTAATGACCCACTAGGGACCAAGTTCAGCAGAAGTTTCATCATCTCATGGAGGAAATCAATGCAATGGGGATCATTACATCCTAAGGGGGGAGGAAAAATCGAAGTGGATGTTTGTGGCCACCCACCTATCCCACTTGGACCCCCACAACTGTCTCTTTCAGTTTTTCAATTTCCTTAATTGTAACACAGTTTACTATTTTTAGCCGTTTTTCGGGTCCTAAACTTCTGCAGTCGTTTTGAGGCCTGTTGTGCCCTACAACAACCCCCCATTTCATATCATTACTATTCCAAAACCATGATATGAAATGGGTCCCTTTTTAATTTTTGTTTTTAAATTGGTATCAATTAAAGTTCTATTTCAAAAAGGCCCAAAGAAATAAAAGAAAACATTACTAGAAGGCCTCTTTAATAAAACCAATCAAAAACCTCAACGTAAAACGATTTATCTTTTATCATTGCGATAAAGAGATCGCAAGATTGCATATCGCAATGACAAAGGGAGCACAACTTGAGGACATTTTGATTTGCTCCGATGTGAAATCGCTATCGGGTATCGGCGAAACATAAAGTAACACAATTAAGAACCCCTTGCTCCGATGCGATGTGATATCAGCAATCGGCAATCGGCAATCGGCGATAATGCCTAAATGCAAATAAACTCCCTCTTGCCTCGATGCGATGCGATATCGCTATCGGCGATTGGTAAATGACCATTCCCACATTCTTAACTGCCCCACTCGCTACTCCCGATGTGATACGATATCGCTATCGGCAATCGGGGATTCCAAATGGAACCAAATCAATGACTTAGGATTTTCCCGACGCCCGATTGCGAAAAGGGAAAAAGCGCAGTTTTCAAAGTAAAATCATAAAGGCAGTTTAATACGATTTATTCGTAGTTAAGGCAATATATTTTGAAAATCCTCTCATTCGCGTTCAACTGCCAAATCGACCAAGGAATGATTCAAATAAATCATTCGGCCATTAACCGAAGCAACTGGTATTAATGAGATTGACAGGCCTTAACGGCCATCTAATGAAAACAGCAAGCTTGCGATCTATTCACAGATTTGATCAGAAAGCCATCTTAAGCCAATCGATCACCATGAATTTATCAAGATATATATACCTCAGTCTATTCCATTCATGTTATTGTTTCCTGTATTACGCCTATCTTTCTCTCTGTGCATAATTCTTCCATAGAGACAGATTTGAGTGGAATGTGAAAAAAGTCCAAAAAGACTACAATGCCTACCGCTTCGCCAGCCGTAGGGAAATTTGTTGTTGATTCAGGCAGTAAAAAGAAAGCGCTTATATCAGATACTACGTGCCTAGGACTTACCAGAGCCACTTGGCAAGGAACATATAATTTGATTGAAGCTGAAGAGCCGAAGGTGACCGGGATACAAGTCTCATGCGATAGTACTAGCAAATCTGAGGCTAATCTAAAATACTTGGCCAATTCCTTTCTTCACAGAATAGCGGCCCGGGAGAAAATTCTCCCATATACAGGTGTGGTAAGGTGGGCAATCCAAGAGATCCCAATTACCGACAGAATGTTCAGCACTGCAGATGGGAGGATTTTCGGTTATTTTCAAGCTGAAGATCTAAGGAAAATGTATCATCTACCGGCAGAAGAGAAAAAGTATAACACAACATTTCTGGAGAAGTTCCGAGCAGAAAATGAGACCGAGTCCGAACCAATTCGAGGCTGGAGACAAAATCCAGCAAAGCACAAGCATGAATCCTCGGGTAAGTACTCAGTAGACTCTCTATGTTCTCCTTACTGCTATGCTGGAATTATGATGTGTAGACTATGGGGATTACATGACTCCGCCAATTTTACCATAGAAATGGTCCCCTTAATGGAGGCAGCATGTAGTGGCGAGATTATGGATTGGGCAAATATATTATCCGATAAGTTAGCCAAGGCCATTCTTAATTTAAGATTTAATTCTCGCGTCACAGAGAGGTTAATTCCACCATTTTATTATAGTGCCTATGTGTTGGATGTTTTATGTTTTAATTCTAAATTTCTTGTGCTTGGATGGAGGTGGACATCGCAAGACCCCACACCCATCCACATATATCATCAAAAGTTGTGGAAGAGCAACTATAAACACCACCTACAATGGTTTCATGTTGTCGATTCATTACTCCATTTTTGATAAGCCTGCCCTGAAGATTTATGAACAAGCAGGGGTGGATTTAACCGCAGTAGAAAGTTGGTTCGGAGAAGAAAAATTCACCTACATTAGAGTTTTTGGCAGTCAGGCCAGGCCCCATGTGCTTCCACTATACATCCCTGGTAAGTTACTTGCCAGGGAAGTATCTTATCAAATCAATGCCGATGGGGTTACTCAGACCCTGAAAAAAGCAAAAAAGCATGTCTGACCCTCCTTTCCCCTACGAATTGGAATTTACACTCTGCATGATATCAAACATGCAGAGAAGGAAGCTAGGAAGATAAATTTGCTGACTCTAGCCACTCTGCCAAGCAGGCAGTATGATCCAAGGAAAATCGCTTACAATGTGCTCGACCATGCCAAATTGGCCAAGTTCGAGCATAAAGAAGACAGATTCGAGGATTTGTTTGCATCAGCTGAATCGCCATATCAAGTTAAATCGCTTGCCAGAAATGATTACAACGATGAGGGGCTAACCGAATTTAATAGAATTAGAGAACAGAGGTTGCAAACTCTGCCTCTAGACCTGTTAGCGACTACTCCAACGATGAAAAAATGAAGCGAGCCTAAGCAGCAAAGTAATACACAACCTCCTACTACATCAAAGCAGTAGGAGGAAGTGCATAATCAGAGGCAAGAAGAAACCCAGGAAAATGTGCAGTGGCAAGATGAAACCTAGGCGAAAACTCAAGAAGAGATCAGCTCGAAAGTTAATGATGATACACAAATTGATCCGAATTTGCTCAAGCAATGGCAGCAATTCAACTCAATCATCGACAACCTAGAGTGCTCGAAAGATGATGAGGTTTCTAAAGAGGGTCACACACAGGAAGCGACATCAAAACAGGTTTCGGGCGAAACCAGCGACCCACCCAAATAAAAAGAAACAGAAATAATTCCTAAAGATCCATCGGGCAAAATCATTTTGCAAATAGAAGAGATTACCCCCTTGGATGTATTCTATAGCCCAAAGCATAAGGCTGTTGTAAAGCGACAGAGGAAGAGGATAAGGGATGATCAACCTTCTCTATTCCCTGAATTAACAGTAACGGGCAATGTTGTGTGGAAAGAGGAATTTGATCCCTCCGATGACTTAACAAAGCTATCGTAATACACTGGAGCATATTCGGCAACAACCATTGATAAAGCATCGGAGGTGAGTAGTCTATTAAAAATGAAAGATCAAGACATCTTTTCGCTACAGGCTCAATTATCGGAAGTGCAACAGAAGGCAGAGCAGACGGAGCAGGAATTGCAAGTGCAGCAGCAAAACAATTATCAGCTGACTAAGCAATTACAAGAGGAGAAACAGAGGATTGACGAGAGCACAATCCAAAGGCAAAAGGAGCTATCGGCAGCATTGGAGCAATTAAAAATATCAACTGAGGGAATGATAAAACCTAAAGATGAGCAAATCACTCAATTATCAACTCAAATTGAGCAAATGAAAAGGTTCCCTCATGTAGATGAGTTCAAAGCAGAGGCGCTTCAATTAAATAAAGCATTGATAAATCAGGTTAAGCTCCTATGTCAGCAAATTACCCAGGCAGAACCGTTGTGCGAGTTAGTAGCATCCATAAGCGAAAAGGTAGAAAAGGCAAGAGAAAATTTTGATCAGGCCGAAGAAACACTGACAAATTTTCTGGAATGGCAAGATTCCGATCAGGGCCAGGCGACTAACCTACCAAGAATTATTGAATCGCACAAGGAAATATTATTCACAGAATGGAAATCACAGTTAATGAAGGAAGAAAGAGCAATTTTCAGATGCAAAGCAACCACTGATAATTTGGTTGAATTAGTAAATAATATGATTCATTTGTCTAACATGATTTCCCAATGTACTCCAGGCCAATTAACAACAACAAAGATGTTGGAGCATTCATGCTACCCAGAACTGGATAAAAATGGAATATTAATCACGGGGATCAATAGTTTAACATGGGATGCCTATTTGTTCTTCTTAGTGAAGCCATACAGCCAAAGAGCTGCCTTAAAATGCCTCACAGATGCTATCGGGTATATCATACTTGACATCCAGGATGCCACCTTTGCTGCCCAACTCAGCTTGCGCCTCAACAGACTGCCAGAAGTGGAGCCGATGCTTGCGATAAGCCAGCTCAGGTTTAAAGGCAAGCAGCCTGAGTCATGATTCACATCGCCGACTGCCAGATCGCCCCAAGGATATAGATTGCATTTACTGATGCCAATTTAGTAGTATTTTGTTTCATATATATTTTTTAGCTTAGTAGTATTTATAGACCCTTTCATGCATTTAGAAAGGGTCGTAAAGTTTTGTATATGACTTAAACCCTGAAGTTGCACTATTATACTTCAGGGATATTCTTTTATGAAACTAGACCAATTATTCTGAGTTTAATGAGGAAAGTTTTTATAAAAATGTGCACTACTGTCTTTGTTTAAAAGCATTTCTGTGTTGAAGGAAGAATTGTGAATAGCGATTGATATCTGGGATTGATTAGCAGCTCACATGGTACTATTATCTGCGTCTGTACTCATTCCTGTTATATGAATTGTTATTTAATCACTCTTGCTAGTATCGCTTATATATATATGTGCTTTTCACAGCATCCTTTATGCATCCCACTATTGGTTGTTTATAGCATGCTTCTCTTTCAATCGTATATATGTATCGATGATATAAATAGTGAATGCAGTAATTTGTATTAATCACTTCATTTTGACTATTCATATGAATTAATCTTTGAATGATTAAATATCTCATGTTTATTTTACAGAGTCATCTATATGCCTGTTAGATAGATAAGGATTATTAAACGCTGCATTCCGAATGAATAAGTTGTTCTCGGGATTAGTATTAGTTTCCCTATTTTTGTCAATAGAATAAGCTAGTCGCCTATCATCAAAAGAAAACTATTCATCACCCATCTATCCCTTTTATTCATTATCGGGAAACTGGTCCCCTTATCTCCAGTCGGAGCCACCATCCCAAACGGAAAAGGAGTTGTACTAAGGTCCGGACCGGGTGGTTATTCCCCAATGTTGTTGTAGCAATTTTCGAGGCATCAACATTTCTGGTGCTAGAAGGAGGGCTATCCGCTATGAATGGCGAGTAAGCCAACACCTACAAACCATTCAAAGAGTAATTCACCCTCCGCCTCTCCTCGGACATCTCGTTCGCATTCTGAATCACCAGTATCTAGACGAGACGAAGAAGAATCAGCCACTAGTGCTCAAATACATCATACTTCAGAACACTTAAGTCCGAAGTCCCCTGAAGTTCAATCCATCATCCAAAAACTTCAAGGCTTCTCAATTTCGCCTCCTAGATCTGAAGTATCACAAGGCAGTCAGACTTCGCAATTTTGCTTACCCCCTCACCTTACCAGACTCCAAAGTGAAAAGCTAGGTATTGAACCACCTGAGTTTCCTTTACCCAAAGGAAAAGGATTAAAAAGACCGTTGAAGGTTCTGGTAGCGAAACATTTTCTCCATCATCTTCCATTTCATCATCACCTGTGCGAAGTCAAACACCCACTTCACCATTACATATCGTTGTTCACGAAGGGACTTCATCTCAAACATCACAGTCTTTTCAGTCTGTACTTCCACCTCCCCCTCAAGCACCTGGAACACCTCAGGCAATCGTTGGTACTCCTGAAATCTCTCAAAGACCATGGAGAAGTCCTGGTGCAGTCACCATGCCTGCACCTTTACATCCGTTACCCGATTACCCCGAAAAATGGCTACCCAAGTTCAATCCAGATGCTGGAACCTCGGCAGAAGAACACATAAAAAAATTTATGTTGTCAGTCAATCTAAAGGGATTCACTGAAGAAGATGTGGTAGTAAGATTATTTCCCTACACACTGTAAGGATTTGCAAGGTCTTGGTATTTTTCCTTGCCCTCTGGATCCATCACAAGTTGGAATATCTTCCAGGAACAATTTCTCACCAAATACGGCGATGATAGATCCTTGGCTACACTCGTCCATGACCTTTCCAATTTAAGGATCGAGTCAAGAGAAAACCCATTAAGGAGTTCACTCCCGATTCAACAAACTCTTGAACAAAATCCCCACCGATGATAAGCCAAGCGAACAAGTTAGAAGCGAGTGGTATATCACTGCCTTACCCTCAAACATAGCCATATATGTGGATAGGGCTAAACACCCTACATTGGCCGAAAACATGAAGGAAGCACTCGCTGTGGAAAAAAGTGTAATCACCTTAGAAAAGAAAACTACCCTGGAAGAACAAAAATCTAAAAAAGTGTCCTTTAAAGATGACTCGAAGAAAAATATCACTAAAGATCCATATGAGATGGAGGGCCTTCAGAAAGTCCTTAAAACCATGTCAAACGAAATGGTTGAGATCAAGAAACAAGTATCAGAGTCCTCAACGAAAAAACCATATAGGAATTTCAATAAACCCAAGTCCAAGCCTCCAAACGTTATATCATATGCAGACTCGGATCCTAAGGAAGAAGAAGAGGAAGAAATAGTTACACCATCCGAAGAAGAAGAAGAGGAAGTAGTTGAATGCCACAGGATGTGGGACTTTATACTCCCTAATTCCGATATTGACGTTGAGCAAGAAGCCTTTCCTATCACTACAAGGAGTAAAGCTACTCCCGAACCTGTTCAAGCTAATCCAAAGAAAAGGAGTGCTGGAACCAATACTGCAAAGGAAAAGGTACCCGCAAGGAAGCCAGCTGCGACAATATCTCAGAATCAACTGTCATCCTCCACTACACTTTCATCATCTAAGACATTGGTAGTTTTTGATTCGGTGGATTATAATATTGTCGATGACATGAAGAAAACTAAGGCAAACATCACCATGTTTGAGCTTAGTAAATTAAAATATCAACAAAAATTACTTCTCAAAGAACTTAATGTTGTTCCTTCTTCACCTCTTCCCACCACTAAAGCTGCAAGCGACTCAGGACAACCACCTTCTGGTAGAGTTGAGGCAACTGACACAACTCTTATTGGAGATAGATCAAATTCCCATACCCCTCCTTTCCTTTTAACATATGAAATTTACATTCGAAATCTACATAACTGCTTAATCGATTCTGGGGCATCATCTAATATAATGCCTGCTTCAGTTTTCTCTAAACTAAATATAGAACCCTAGAAATCTTCTATTCACATTGTGCAGTTAGATAGAACTAAGGTTCAAGTTCTAGGGGAAATAAACTCTGTAACGATCAGGTTATCAGTGGATCCACGAATAGTCCAAAGGATTGATATCCTAGTTGCCGATATACCTGAATTCTATGGGTTGATTTTAAGCAGGGATTGGTCAGAAAAACTCCACGGGTATATCTCCACCGATTGGTCCCATATGTGGCTCCCCTATAAGGGCAAGCCCAATCAAATAAAGATCGATTGGGAGAAACATATGACCCACACTGTTATAGAATTTGAACAAGAAAATCAACCAGTCGCGTTCAACAACAATATCCTAGGAAATTATTCTTCCGAGTCACTTTTCAGTAATTATATTGCTCAGCCATCTCCTTTCTCAGTTAACAATTTTGCATCGCAAATTGAAAAATTTTCACAGACCGACAGGTCTAAATGTGTTAATGTTACTGAAAATTTTTGTAACAAAGATTGTAGATAATTCTTTATTTTGGTCTTTATATTTTGATGGATCCAAGTCTAGTGAAGGATCAGGAGCAGGATGCATTTTGGTCAGCCCGCAATGAGAAAAAATAATGTTGTCCTATAGATTAGAATTTGAGTGCACCAATAACATAGTTGAGTATGAAGCATTAGTCCAAGGAATGTACAAAGCGATTGGCCTCAAAGTCCAATACTTAAAGGTCTTTGGCGAATCTGAGATTATTGTTAAACAGGTAAGGAATACAATTCATTGTCTTTCGAACCATCTTAAACATTATCAATCGCTGGTACAAGAGCTCACATCTCATTTTTTAGCATTCAATATTTCTTCCATTCCCAGGTCACAAAATTCGGCAGCTGACTTGCTAGCCAATGTTGCTTCCAAGCTACTCCCTTCCGAAAACTATAGTCCAGATAGGTTTTCAGTAGAATTACTTTTTAGGCCATCCATTCCTGACAATGTAACCAATTGGAGAGTGTTTAACCATGATGATGACATTTTACAATTTCTGACCTCCAAAAAATCCTATGATAATCAAATCATTGAGGAAGACGAGCACGATATTCAAATGCGAGATAAACATGAGGAAAACTCAATCCCAAAGCACATGGTGAAGCTTGAGGACCTTTACGATATTAAAGACAGGTTTAAACCCGTGTCTAATACAAAGCTCCAGAGCTCTACCTTAAGGTTTGAATTAATAAACCTTGGCACTGAAGAAAATCCTCAAAACATTAATTTAGGATTAGGACTTTCCATAGAAGAAAAGGAAGCATTCATTAGTCTGTTACGAAAGAATAAACATGTTTTCGCTTGGAAATATCATGATCTAAAAACGTATGATACATATATTATTCAGCACACTATCCCAGTGCTTCCCGAACAGAAACCAGTTCAACAAAAGCTGAGGAAAATACATCCAAACTTAGAGGGTCAAATAAAATTGGAACTCAATAAACTCTTGAAAGCTAAGATTATTTTTCCTGTACGACACTCAAACTGGGTCTCCAATATGGTACCAGTCAGAAAGAAAAATGGCGACATAAGGATTTGTATTGATTTCAGAAATTTAGATAAGGCAAGTTTAAAAGATAACTTCCCATTACCCACTATGGAGCAGATACTCCAATCAATGGCAAGCTCAGAGTTAATGTCCTTCTTGGATGGGTTTTCAGGGTATAACCAAATTTTGGTCCATCCCGATGACCGACTCAAAACCACATTCAGAACAAAGTGGGGAACATATGCATATCAGAAAATGCCTTTTGGACTTATTAATGCTGGAGCCACTTTTCAAAGAGTGATGGATATCACTTTCAAAGGGTTAATTAATAGAACAATAGTCGTCTATTTAGATGACATTACTATATTTTCTAAAGAGAGATCCAACCACATGCATGATTTGAACCAAATATTTCAGCACTGTAAACAATATGGTATTTCTCTAAACCCTAAGAAATCCTTTTTCACTCTTGATCAAGGTAAGCTCCTAGGCTTTATTGTTTCTAAAGACGGCATCTATATTGATCCAGATAGGATTAAAGAAATCTCTGAAATCCCTTTTCCTCACAATAAGAAATCCATGCAGTCATTTTTAGGCCAAATCAATTTTTTCAAAAGATTCGTTCCAGACTTTTCTCAGATTATTTTACCACTTCAAACTATGATTAAGAAAAATTCAGTCTTTAAATGGGGATCACTAGAAAAGGAAGCGTTTGAATTAATCAAACAATCAATAATCAATGCCCCCGCTCTAAATACTCCAAATTTTTCTAATCATTTTACATTGTATACCATCGCATCTGATTTCTCTTATGCTGCAGTACTTACACAGATCAACAATCACAATTTGGAAGCACCCATTTCATTCTATAGTTCAAATCTTCAGGGTGCTGAACTAAACTACTCCGAAGTAGAAAAACAAGCCTTTGTTGTATATAAAGTTGTTAAACATTACAGACCCTTCCTTTTAAAAGCCCATACAAAGGTTATAGTTCCCTTCTCCTCAGTTAGGCAACTATTAATCCAAAGAGAATTAGGAGAAAAAAGGGCAAATTGGGTAGCAACACTTCAAGAATATGACCTAGAGATCAAGCCAGCAAAGATTGTTAGAGGCCAAGGTTTTTGCAGGTTATTGCCAGGAGCATCCAACATTCCGGAATCAAGCGATATAGATCAATCTGAAACAATTAACCAGATAAGTATCATTGACTCTGAATCATAGTATGCTGATTTAATATTTTATTTGAAAAATGGATATGCACCTCCCAACCTGTCCTACAAAAACAAAAGGGCCATAAGATTAAAAGCAAAAAATTTTACCATTATTGATGATGTGCTTTTTAGGCAAAATTATGATTCAGTTTTATTAAGATGCCTTGAAAAACCTGAAGCACAAAGGGTCTTGCAGGAATTGCATGATGGACCAGCAGGAGGCCACTTTGGAGCTGATACCATAGCTCACAAAGTCATCCATGCTGGATATTATTGGCCCACTTTGTTTAGAGATGCTCATGAATATGTAAGGAAATGTCAAAATTGTCAAACTTCAAGTGGAAGACAAAGGAAATCAGCCTTCCATCTGCAACTGGTCAACATTGAACAGCCATTTGAGCAATGGGGATTGGACATTATCGGAGAAATTACCCCAAATTCTTCGAAACAACATAAGTATATCCTTACTGCTACTGATTACTTTACCAAGTTGGTTGAAGTGATTCCTTTAAAAACAACAAACTCTGAAGCCATTATTGAATTTATAGACCAATTCATTATTACCAGGTTTGGTGTCCCGAATGCTCTTGTTTTTGATAATGCATCTTACTTTTCAGGCAATGTTATGTTTGATTTCGCAATCAAAAGAGGATTCAAACTCAAATATTATGCTAACTATTATCCTCAGGGCAATGGTTTGGCTGAATCTACAAACAAAAATCTTATTAAAATTATGAAGCGAACTATCGAACATAATCATAAGAACTAGCACAAATCTTTAATATTTGCATTATGGGCTGATAGGATAACGCAAAAATCTTCTATAGGTTCCTCCCCATTTAAACTTGTTTATGGAAAAGAAGCTGTACTACCAACAAATCTCATTCTTCCTTCTCTAGCCCTAGTTCAATTTATTGAAGAAAGCCCTTCTTCTTCTTTATAGCTTAGACATGACCAAATTCTAAAATTAGAAGAAGAAAGAGAAAAAGCCAAAATCATTCATGTGAAACATCAGCATATCATCAAGTCATCATTTGATTCAATTTCATCTAGTTCTAAACAATTTCAAGTCGGTGATTTAGTCCTGAAATGGGACAAAGCCCATGAAGATAAAGGAAAACACACCAAGTTTCAGAAGATGTGGCTTGGACCATTTCAGATCTGTGAAAAGATAGGCCATTCAACCTTCATGCTACAAGATTCATCAAGGTTGAGAGATTCTCTCCCTGTTAGTGGTCTAATCTTAAAGAAATTTTTCAATTGAGGAGGTAACCCCTTCTCCTTTTAATAGCATTTTTGTAGTTTGTAGCAGTATTAGAAAATAAAACTGTAAGGTATCTTCTATTTTACCTTTGCTGTATTCAAAGAGTTTCTCAAAACAAGTAGTGTGATATTTACTTTTAAAATAAATAGAAGTCTTAAACAAAAAGAAATGATTTCTAGGAAATTAGATATAATTGCATTCTGGAACTACACTACAATCCTAGTGAACCCCTCTCGAAGTTTATAAATATTGTAAATCTTTTTAGATTTTTCAAATTGGTCACAAGAAGGTTATCAATATCAAAATAGAAGCTAATTCAATTTCAACATCTCCAACTCTTACCTTGTCATCCATCTTCTCTTAAGGAGGATGTCTATCCCACTTACTCAAGTTTGTGATTACTCAGAATGTAATTCCAAGAATACTGGATACAAAAGATAAGAGGTCTTATTACAAGCCTGCTTACCATGTTCATAGCGAAATAGTTTAGTCGACATTACCAATACTGCATACCAAAACAGGGTAATGGCTTCAATTGTAAGACAAGGGGTCTCAT